>JANHFL010004160.1:23822-38233 GCA_032468155.1 Oxyrhabdium leporinum
CCCCCCCCCCCCCCCCCCCCCCCCCCCCCCCCCCCCCCCCCCCCCCCCCCCCCCCCCCCCCCCCCCCCCCCCAGCGCTCCTGAAATATTCCATGGCTTTCTGTAGGTTGCGCGGCTTTGAACATACAGATGTTTTCCTCTTTCCCATAGCTGGCTTATACTTCTCAACTCTGGGGAGGGGGGGGGGCCTGCAACTCTCATCCCCCTTTACCAACAAATCTGTATGACTGCTACTACCACCCTGAACAAAACACGAGGATTTCATTGAGGCTAGATTAAAAAAAGAGAAAATAATAATCTTGCACTCGTGGGAACCAAATTTAAATCTTTCTGTTAGGCAAAACGATGGTAGAGCCCTCTTATTTTCCACAACAAGATCTTTCAATTGGAAGCAAGTTGGAAAGCAGCCAAATTCAAATCTGTTTCTCCAAAGGGAAGGATTGCTGTATAGCCCCTCAAGGTACTACTTTTACTCAACCCCTGATCCTCTTTCTTCCCCCAGCAGCGGTGCAGAAAAACTTGCTACCATCCCTCTGGGCACACTTGGGAGCAAATACCAAACTGAACCAGCCAGGAGCTGGCACATCACTGATGCCTACAGCAGAACCCTTGGAAAGTAAGGAAGCACATCCATTTTGGCCAGGGAAGGTAATTGTTGCCTTGTCCAAACCACTTGCTGGAGAAAACAGAATGTATCAACTTAGGTTGCCTAATAGGTGGATTTTTGCATTTTCCATTTTTTTTCATTCTGTCACTCAGGATTGCATAAATTTTCCACATGTGGCCAATCAGAACAGGCTCACTTTGTATAATGAGATGGGCAACATATAAATTTAACAAATATATTTATATTGGAAAAAATGTGCACTTAAATCTATTTCTGAAGGAAAAGTCATTTTATTCATGAATATTATCTGCCTTGGCTATTGGAATTTGGATAGGAGCAGTCAATCAAATTTCAGATTTATTATAGCCTTGAAGCCAGATACAAACAAGATATTGAATAAAAGAACTATTACATCCCTCCATGTATATGCATGTATATAAAAGAAAATAAGTATATGGAGTCTAACAAAAATTAAGAACTTGATCTACTAAAATAAATCCAAATGAAATAGTATTATAAAAAGTTTCAATCTTAAGTAGTGGTGTGGCGTATCATACAAACGGTAGCACAGAACTGCAACTTGAGAGAATATTTTGAGTCCTTGTCTGAGAGTTAGTACATTAAATAGAAATTGCACTCCCTACCTGGAAATTTCTTCAAGACAGGATATACAAGTCTGACTAGAATTCTTATATAGGGAACTTATATGAGAGCATATGGCCTAGAGTTTCTATTGAACCATCACTACATGGAAATAACAAAAGAGATCTAGGAGTACCTTTAAAACGTCCAAGAAAGAGTGTTAAGAATATAGTATCCAACCTGGGTAAAGAGAAAGCCTTATGAAACTTTAAAATTGGAATGGATGATAAATATGTGGTTGGAAATGTATGATACCTTACCTTACTTAGGCTTATTTGGAAATCTGTATCCCAAATTTGTTGCTTTCTAGAATTATTAAAGCCTAATGGGCACAGACTTTCCATAGGGAGGTCCAGCAACTGATTTTAACTAAGTCTTTTTAAAGCCATGATGATTTAGGTAGGAGCAGTCTCTTGCAGTATTAACAGCAGGCCTAAGCCAGGGCCAGTCCTAGCCATTTTTTTGTGTTGTTTTATCCTCCATATAGCCTTTTCTCTCTCCTGTCAAAATCATGCTATCTTCCCATCACAAAGCACTCCTTACTACTTGCTTAGCTCTTTCACATCAACCACTCATCCAATTATCTTTTGCTGCATTCTAAGAGTGCCCCACTTTAAGTGCCGCACCCGATTATATTTTCTTGGAGGGTGAAAAGGGATGCTGTCCATAACTGGAAGTATATAACTTTTTTGCCTTTTGTTCAATAAACTCAATGCAGCATTCCCACTTTTCTACATCATGCATCTTTTCTGAACTTTATAAAAAGTGAAGTTCTTAACTTCTGTGGTAGATCAGGTTGGGAGAGAGTGAACAAAGCTTCATGACTGGGTTTAGAAGTTGGGTTTCCATAGTCATACCCTATTTCTCTGAATGTGTTGTATTCTAAAATCTAAAAAGTTCTGTGTTCCCTACAACTGCAGGGGCATTTTAACGTCAACCAACTTCATATTCCCCCCCCTCCCCCATTTGTGCACTTTTGGGTACCCTGCACTCTACCACATACTCCTGCTGCCCACAGCTAACCTTCACTGTCTTCTTGCTGCTGGTGGCCCTGGATCCAGTCCTAGGATTCCTGTAGTGAGTCTGAAATGGCAGCAGAGCCTCGTCTGCCAAAGAGAGTTTGCTAGACCAGGCCTGGGAGAAGACAACAGGGTGGTGAAGCACTCTTTGTTGGTTAAGGCAGGAGAGCTGGCAGTGGTCCTTTGGCAAAGCCGGAGGCTGTTTTGGAGGCATTGTTTAGGATGGTGGCATAATCAGAGGAAACTGAAAGTTGCAGGCTTCCCAGGGACACAGCATACACTCTGAAGCTCATGTTGGAAACAATTCTAGAAACCCAGCCGCTTGAGTGAGTTGAAGCGAAGCTGATTGTGGCAGGGCAGAAGAAATGTGAGGCCCTCATCTAACAGAATTCTCCTGCTTGATCAACTGCAATTGGAAAAAAATGATACTTCAAGGTCATTGTTGGAGGCTTTATTGGTAAATCTTTTTCCATTAAGAATGGCTTGCCTCGGATCTAGCTCCACTTATATTAAGTGATTTACCAGAAACCAATTCTGAAAAATTTTGCTATGCTGATGATATGCAATAGCTATCCAAACCAAGGATTTTGAGGCAGTGGAATACATTCTTACTAAGGATCTGAGGACACTAAGCCGATATTATGAGCAGTGCAGGCTATGCTCTAACCCAAAGAAAACTGAAGTATGCGCCTTCCATCTAAGCAATTATACAACAAAGAAAGAATTAAACACATCTTTTTGTAGAAAGAGGATAAAACACAACTGTCATCCAAAATATCTTGGAAGAATTCTTGACTGATTCCTTACATTTGGAAAACACCTGGAAGTAATTGAACAAAAATTGAAAACCAGGAACAACTTGATTAGGAAACATTGCATATAGTAGCACAATCATTAGTGTACTCTGTCTGTGAATTCTTCTCATGTATTTTATGGTGAAGTTGTCATGCCAACAAGATTGGTACTTACCTTAATGACAATAAGAATAATATCTGGAACCACGCTGCTCTTGTGGCTCCATGTTGTTTCTAACATTGCCCCTCCTGATGTCAGGTGGCAGCAACAGAGAATTCTAGAGTGGAATAAGATAAACAGGCCATTGACTCATAGAGATCTACCAATACATAAAATATTAGACTCCACCTTGCACCAAGCTTGGGTCTAGGAAACCAATTTGGAATAATCTTACAATCTAGATGAAGAATGATGATTTAAATGGGTGACTTTTAATAACCATAGCCAAACATCATTCAGATCCAACAAAACCACTTCCAGGAATGCAGTTGCTCTGAAAAATATAGAGCCACATGAATAGAATCAGGACAGGACATGCCAGAACTAAGGAAAAGTGGTTTAAGTGGGGAATGACAGAGCCCGCAATGCAATTGTTATTGGTACAAACAATAACATGAATATCTCCTCAGGAAATTTCAAGGTACTTGCTATGACCCTGAACACACACCAGGAACAGTTGGATGGTTAACTTCCTTAGATATTGAATTATAATATATCCCATTGCAACACTAAGGCATCATATTAGGGTGATTTTATTATGGTTTTATCTTAATACTTTATCTCATATATTGTATTGGTCACCATATATGTGTGTGTGTGTGTGCTATGACATGCATCAGATAAACAGCAGGGGGAAAGTGATCTTTTTGTTTGGTATGATTCTATTTCAAGTTGTTGTAAAGGTGAACATTTCTCAAAAGCTTTTTTGCTGTGGAGTTAGTTGATGAATACTGTAGGTGGTTGATTCATCTTGGTAATAGATAAGATATTGGGAGAAGATGTAAAGTGGCGTTTGAGTTGAACCATTCATAGGTTGGTGAAATCTCGAGGATTGTTAAAGTAATAAACATTATTTCTTATAATTATTACAGGTTTTGAAGAAAACTGAAATAATACGTGAGAAAATTGGCTTTATTAGGTTCACAGTATTGCTATCATCACTATTTCGTAATGGTTTATAGTGCATCTTTGAGTGTGGTATTAGGGTACAGAGATTTATTCCTAGAGAAAATAATATTGGTGATTGTTAGTAG
The DNA here is from genome assembly GCA_032468155.1 of Oxyrhabdium leporinum. Lineage (NCBI taxonomy): Eukaryota > Metazoa > Chordata > Lepidosauria > Squamata > Cyclocoridae > Oxyrhabdium > Oxyrhabdium leporinum. Next base: position 28,138 of record JANHFL010004160.1, read on the forward strand.
ACTATATATTTAAGGCTTTTGTACTAAGGCCAAAATAATGGCAATTTAGTTTGTATATGTTAAATAATGCACAGAGATCCAAAATCAAGACTCCTAGAATATATTGAGAAACATTAACTTCTACACACGTATAGCAAATTTCCTTTATAGATTGATTTAATTAATTCCAATGTTTTTTAATGGAATTTATTAGATTCATATCCTGTTTTTTTTCTTTAAAAGCTCATGTCAGTGTAGCATTCCTCCAATTGGCTGTCGTCCATGCAGGTTTTTACATGCATGCATGCATGCATGCATACATACATACATACATATAATACATACATACAACCTCATTTATGTATTTGTTGCAGAATTCTAAATGTGTCTACCTCCCTAGAAGGAAGCCTACAGTGTGTAATCAGGAAGTGTGCCAATTGAGATCCAAAAAGCATTTGCTTGTTTCCAAACTCTTGCAAGTCCATATTTGTTCAGGATGCTAGGATCGGTTAAGGCAAGGGAGTGATTTGTTTGTGGAAAAAAAATCCATTCAGTCAGAGAAACAAACTGAGCAAAGTCTTTTATTGCCAGTGGGAAAAGTTGCCTAATGCTGTGGTGGTGTAAATGCAAATTATGCTTCTTCTCGCCTCTACATGAATGAGATTTGGGGCATTAGGTCTGGTGTTGGTATAAAACTGTGTTTCTTAATTTTTGTGTGAGAGTGTGGGAATGCCTTGTTGAGAGCAAGATTCTAAAGTAGCAATCTTGCTTAATTTTAAAGGATTGTTTAAGATGGACTGAAAGATTTTGTGTCTTCATGTGCATGTGCAATTATGTTAGAAAATGAATGTGAGATTACTGTTGACATTTGTTTTCCAAATTGTTTTCATTTCAACTTACAGTGGTGGAGTTGTTTATAGGATTATGTTATGCTTATTGTCATTGCCCAGTATGAGTAACTGAGAGCAGTGTTTTCTTAGCCAATATGCTAAGCTTCAAGTCGCTTTAAAATTATATTAAACAAAAGAAAGTATTGGCTAAATTGCGGAACTATAGATAATCAAGTATTGTTGAGTACTTGAAAGATACCATCTAAAAATGTACCCCATCTTTTCCTTTAACTATGCATTTCCCTGGCACTAAGCCACCAAGCTGATGATCAACATAGGTTGATAAACTTTGAATCTACAAAACCAAAGGTGATTGTGAAGCATCTACCCCAATGCATACTGTGGATTGCATTTCACTTTTGTAGATTGGAAGGTGAATAGGCTTGATTTCTTGTAATATTTTTAAGGATGTATTTGAAAGTATCATCACTGCAGTCTCGGTTCTTACATCAGAGTACAATGAATAACATAAATTAGTACTCATCAGATTCAAGATTAAGGGCTAAGTACCTAAAGTACCCTAATGATTTCCACAGTATAGAAAAATAACTGAACCATAACAAAATCCATATGACTGTAAGTCAGTTTTTCTTACAATAATTCAATGTTACTGCTTTATTAATAAATTGTTTGGCAGCCTGGTATCATTTTCCTCATTCACTTATATTTTCTGTCCCAACTGTCCACATTATGAAAGGGCCTATTGAGGAATTTTATGGATGCATAAAAGGATCCACAAGATAAAAATCCATTTTATCCAAAACTAGATAAATTTCAAATCAAAGCAATTCAAAACAAAACATTAGCTTCAACATTTCTTTTTAAATGCTTCGTGCAATGATTATTTTTGTTTATTTTGTTCTGTTTTTGATTAAAAATGAATGATTTTTCTGTTTTTTTCTGTTCTGTTTTGATCAACTGGTATTTCAGTTACTATAGTTCTTAATTCTTATGACTCTGCACTGTGTGGAAGCAAAGACATCAATCTTCTGTTATCAGAAAATTGAATGTTTGTCTTGTGTTAAGAATGCAACAGTGTGGCTGGTTCTGCATATGAATTAATTTTTATGGGGAATCTTATTGTGTTTACTGTATATTCTGATAAATTAACACAAATTGGTCTTCATTATTCAATATTTTCAAGAAGGAAAAACAGTCAAGATTTTTAGAAAAAAAAACCAGGAAAAATATTGAAATGTATAAATGACTATTAAGGTGTATGCTTTATTTTCTCCCCAAGAAGAGGTAGGGAAACTGTACTAGGAGTGAAGAGAATTGTTTCATTGAATGAAAAAACAGTCAGAAAAGAGGCTGAACAAGAAAGAGCTACACTAGTTGACTTTAGCAAATTAATGAAGAAAAACAAATCTCAATAACAGATTAAACAGAAGCGTCTCATTCCCAATTTACAGATAATGTCCATTATCTGATTTCAGACTATAAGAAGTTGGAGAAAATCAGGTTTCCCAAGTGAAAGCAAATCGCCAAACAACCTAGAAAGATGGTTAAGCAAGAATGACTCAAAAACAAGTTTTCGCCTTTGTCAGCTCTTCAAAATAGACAAGGTCAAGAAACAGGTAGTATTAGGAGTCTTTAATACACTTCAATGAGGTTTGGATTATTGCAACAGACTCTTGAAAGCTTGTCAAAGCCCCTTTCTATTTCCATTTACAGTATACTTAACCCAATCAAGGTGGAGCTGTTTTCAGGGTTTTTTGCCTAGGCTTTCTATTGTCCCAGGAGTCAGGTAACTTTTGTGTAATGGTTCAGCATTCTCCTCCCACTTACATAACTTCACATCCAGCAGGATCGGTGAAAAATGTCCGCTGAGAGATAAATGGACTTCATTTAAGAGGATGAAAGTTTGAGGTGTCTATTAAACAGAGCCCCTCTCCCTTCCTTAAGAGCAAATGTATGCAGTTGTCAGCTACACCTGTATAAAAAGGAAAAGGGACGCTAGAAACAATTTATTTTTTGAGAGCAGAATTATTTATTTCCATTAATCTGGTTCACAGAAGTATTACAAAGAAGTAGAAATAAAGTAAGATTTGAATGATTTTTCTAGCAAAACATCACCGATACATTTAGCAATATATATATTTTTTAAAAATGACATCATTTTTATCTCACATCCTAGATTGTATACTTTTGATTTAGATGCCAAATGAGGATGGACTGGGGAGAGGCAAATGTGGCAATTCTGTGAGGTGGCTTTATACTGCTTCAACTGGTTGCTTTTGCAACGTTTCCCATCTTGGTACGGCATGACTAGATTGTGAATGTGCTCTCTTGCCAGAAAACCTGACTGCATATGCTACACGTGATTATGCCACATTCTCAGGAAAGGTGCTTGGCCGCCTTTGTGGGAACACAGAAAATATTGCATGAAAAACTAAGCTAGGCAAATGCAAATACTTCCTATCAAATTACTTATTTTTTAATGTGCAAATTAATATGATTTAAATTGCATTTAACTGAATTCTTAGTATATGTGCTGAATAAAGCAGAATTTGATAGATCTAAATTATTCTGTTTTACTGAAATGTATAGCATTACAATGTTTTTGCAATTATTTCTGTAAAATATTGGTTATAAAGCTATCCGGGTTTCTTTTTAACGCTAAAGTTAAACATTCAGATTTTTAGAAAGCGCTATATTTAATATGACTTTCCTTTTTTTAGAGATGCAGGAAGACGATTTGAATGAAAAAGGTCTGTTTGTCGCATCTATTATGAGTAGAGTTAGAGACCTAAAAAGCAAATATAAAAATGAAGATAATGTTACAGATGAATTTAACTTTACTAAAGTATCAACTGATACAACAGGTATGTAACATTTAGCTAAATTAATGATAAACTGAATAAAGAATAACCCCCCCCCCCCCCAAAAAAAAAGTCTGTTTAATTTTTTTTTAGCAAATTATGTTCAGTGGACATGTATTAGATTTCTTCTGACAGATAAAAATAAATGTAGTTTCTCTTCTATAACTATTACTTTCTATTTTCCCTCCAACATTTTTATAGCTATATTTTTGTATTGACACTTGTAGCTATATTTTTTGTAGCTATATTTTTTGTATTGACCCTTGTTTAACTTTGTTCCTCGAATCTTAAAGATTTAAGTAATACTCATTTTTTAATAGCCAAATATAAGGAACATTTGTTTATTTGTCAGATATTGACCTCAGCTGGAATGGCCTATTTTGAAATATGTTGCCTACTCATTCTCTCTGTATTATTGTGCATACATGAACACACACACACACACACAGACACACACAAACGCAAACAGAGAACTTCCAGTGGTCACTTAATATTTTGAGTTTCTTTCAGCTAAATATTTGTCATTTGATTACCAAACTCCTACATTGCTAGGTGTAATGCATCTTCATATTTAATAAGAAATAATTCCATTCAAAAAGCATTAAAAGAAAATATTTAATTGTCTTGCAATATCTGATGCTGTTATGTAATGCATACAAGCCACCAGTCCCTCTTCACAATTGTTGCATTATAAATTAAAATAATAACCTGGATGTATAATGTGGATTGTTATATCTGGTCACACACACACACACACACACACACACACACACACACACACACACACACTTTTAGACCTGATTACTATTTTGTGAGGAATCATTTCCTATATTAATGTTGACGACTGATTTGTATTTTTCTTAACGATGCCTTAAAAACCCTTTTTGTTTGTGTGTTTTAGATAATTCTGGAACAGTTAATCAGATTATGATGACTGCTAATAATCCTGAAGACTGGTTGAGTTTCTTAGTCAAAATGGAGAAAAGGGACACTTTTCAGACAGACACGAGCTTACTAAATAGATTGATTGGTCGTTACAGCCAAGCAGTTGCAGCACTATCGGCAGAAAAACATAGCCAGAATGAAAATTATGCTCATATTCTGGTTAGATTTGCAGAACTGAAAGCGTAAGTATTTGCAATCTGGGAAAAAATTCAAATGGGCTCTCTTTGATAGTGTTTTACCCAACACCATGCTTATTTTAACTATCTTTTGTTGAAGCCATAAAAAAATGCATCATCTAGAAAAGCAAAATAATCCTGAGACTTCAATTTTAATTGCTTCCTTTTTGCTGCTTTTGCTTTTGGCCTTGCATTTTTGGATTAGAGGCTTTGATTCTTTGCACAGACCCCATCTGGAACATAAACTAGTCCTGCTAGGTCAGGCCCACCCGAACTCAACATTTTATTTTACACATCCAACCTCTGAGGTAGTCTCGAAGAGGTGGAGACAATCTTATGTTTCCATTATTCATCTACAGCTGGTGTTTAGAGGCATCTTTCCCTCAGACTGGAAATGATATTAAGCCATCAAGACTAATAGACCTTGATAGGCTTGTCTTTTATGAATTGATCCAGTTTTCTTTTAAAACCATCCACATATGTGGCTATCATCACAGTAATTGATTTTACAACTGTTTTTTTATTTATCTTTATTTGTCAACTTTATACGGCTTCTCATCTAACCCAAATTGACTCTGGGGTGGGATGAGGTGTACAATAAAGAATTAAAATACTTCTGTACTGTAAAATCCATCTTCCACAAACCACCTAATATAGAAACATATCAGTAATGTATGACATACATTCTTAGGAAAAGCCAGGCAAATTCCCCATGAGCAAATCGCTGATTGTCTTTAATCAGCTTATCAACCTTCCTGATATGACACTTGTCAGTTGCTGTCACCACCCTCCACTTTGTATGTGATTGTACAGCTCTGCTTGGTTTAACATCTTCACATTGTTTGGGGCCAGCAACCTAGAATACTCACAAAAAAATCAACCTACTACTTAAAGTACAGGAATGGTACTTACTGCAGGCTTCTGCTTCAAAACAATAGCAACACAAGTCTCTTGCTTCCCATCAAATGTAGTGGCAGAGCGATGCTAAAGAACACGACGGATATTCTGCCACACCAGTATTGCCATCGGTGGACAATTTATAACATTGGAGACATTTGTCATTCAACCTTTGCATGTGTAAAGTTATATAGTTATACTTTCCTAATTTCTATTATTTAATCTTTACATAACTTGAGTGCATTTGCTTTTTGACTGATCATTCGCCCTGTTCAAAATGATCCTTCTTGAAGTCTTCAGAATCACATTACTTTTCCCCATTCCAAAGAGATGTTGTTATTTGCATACTTGGCCAATTCACTGTTTACCTTTAAATCACGATAGTTAAAAGCAGTTTAAAAATCAAAACATGTTCTTAAGTGACTCCATTTAATCACTTTCATTAATATTTTGACAGTTTATTTGTATGTTTATGTTATGTACTGTATATACAAATTCTTAGAAGATCTGTACCTTCTATCCCTTAACCATTAATTCAAAAGCTTTTGAAAATTCAAATAAGTACAGCTGATAGAATTACATTTATTGAGGCTTTCAGAAAATCTCCAAAAGTCTGAGGAGGCACGAGTTACAAAATTCCATATCCTTCACTCCTTTCTCATTTAATTGCCCAAAGTCTGATTTCGTGGAGGGAGACTATTCAACAGGGCTCTTTTGAAAAGGAAAAAACTACTTCCTAGCCTTCCCTGCCTTCCCTTCATGGAAGTAGAGAAGACTTAGTAGGTTATCACAGAAAGCAGGCATTCAATAGGTGGATTGTTGCTCATTTTGTTGTTTTTGCTACCTGTTTCTCAATTCCTTCCACATTTTCAGCTTCTTTTGTTTTCCTCATTAGGATAGAGTATCCATTTTGTGGCTGCTTCCTGAACACTATGGCACTAGAAATCCATGGTAGCTCATGCTTGGATTTGGTTGTGGAATTGTTGTAGAATATATTCTAGTTGAGACTCAGTTGCTATTTTAAATAACATTGCTGGCTTGGAGTAAGCAGAATTGGATATGATACTTCTGTTAGAGACTGCCGCGCTAGGGATACAGGTGAAAAAATTCCAGAGAAAAAATAATAGTGAAACAATTCTATACTGTTTCCAAGAAACCCAGATGATGTGTCCGATAAGATACCCAAAGTTGAGTTTGACCTGAAGGCTATACCTTTATGGTAGAAAAAATATAGTTGTGTGTAAATGTTATAGCTTCTTCTATTCTGTAAGGATTTTTATTTATTTTTTAAAAGTATATGTAACATTTTTTCTCTCTGAATTAATCAGTGTTGATTTGTTTTTTTATTTGCAGTATTGAAGAACCGGAAGATGCACGTGATCAATTCCATCTTGCTAGGCTGAACTGCAAGAAATTTGCTTTTGTCCATGTAGCTTTTGCACAATTTGAACTCTCACAAGGTTTGTAGGAACGGGTTTATAGTAAAATGTAGATTTGCTGTATTTAGCCTATCCTAGCCATGTAGAGCGATTCAACTGTGCAGTTACACTCAATGTTTTTTCTTCTAAGGACACAGTTACTTGGTTAGGTAGGAGAACACATTGATAATGGAACTATTAAATGGTTCTTTTCTTTTTAAAGGTAGTTACCAACAAATTTTATACCAAAGCAGAAAAAATTAGAATAGACCACTCATTTATATAACTTGAGCATCATATTGTCCTGTCCTTACTCTCTATTTTTTCACTTCACTACTTCTCCAATGCATTGAAAATTCAGTTGATCAAAAGGAAACTTTTTAATTGTAGTATAAAGATATTTTTGCTGTGCAGTGGTTGGGTAGGTGTAAACTATTATATTAATTCTGTATAAAAAGTTCTTTGTGATGCTTTACTTTTGAAATTAATGTTTTGTAAGAAACAAAAGCTTAATGTGCTGCAAAGGAAAAATAATTTGGCAGAACGGTTTGAGAAATAATCCTTTTGAAAATAATTGCAACAAATAGTAGTTCTTTGTTAAATACTTTGTGCTTGGGAGCCAGACAGGATTGGTTCTGATTAGATGAAGATTTCTAGGAAATTCGGTTGCCTTAGGTTAGATTGGGACATCAAAGGGCACCCTGGAAGATGATTTGATGCTGTTGCCAAGAAAGTTGCATTGGAATGTTCACATAATCATACAACAGAAACTCAACTCAGGACATTCTTTTCTTATTTAATATTTTCAAAAATATGTGATTCTTTTTCTTGGAAAAATAAAAGGACTGTTATCTTTTACTAGGAAATATCAAGAAAGCGAAGCAGTTGCTTGAAAAAGGTGTAGAATCAAGAGCAGTTCCAACAGAAATGTTAGAAATTGCTCTACGAAACTTAAATTTACAAAAAACACAACTACTTTCTGTTGAAGAAAAAGAAAATTTGTCAGGTGAGCCATAAACTGTTGATCTTTTGAATTTTAATTAAAAGGACTATAACTTGGGTAAGTAACCTCACTCTGTTCTAAGCTAATCTGGTAGACTTTAGAATGTTCATATAAGCTTGAAGTTCACTTCACTGGAAAATTAAACCCTTAATATTTACTATAGCTATTTAGAAAATAACTTTTATTTTTGAAAAAAATGGATCACAATTTTAATTTATTCATTCAAATATATCAGTCATAATTCCAGCTTTCATTTTATTGCCTACAATGCTTGTGACTTGGTTAACTCTAATTAAATAAATATATTTGTGCATTGAATGGATGTATTCTGAGTGTGTTGGGAGATAAGGGGAGCTGGATATGACCCCTCTGCAGCAATGAGGAAGGGGTGGTATGAGTTTGAGGGCACTGAGAGCAAGTGCTATAGTGCCTGTAAGGGTCACCTTGCCCCCAACAGTCTGTCAGTGGGAGGAGGTTTTTCCCCTTTTTAAGGAAGTGTGTTGGGGATGGGGGATGGAATGGTTCTCAGGGAAGACAGAGGAGGGTGTCCTATTTCAGTGGTGTCGGGTAATGGGAGGTATGGGAGATGGGGCAGGCAGGGGGAACGTGACCTCAGTGTTTAGTACCGGTCTCGTGTTCTGCCCCCTTGCACTCACCTCAATTACCTCGTCAGCAGATCTGTGGTTGGCCTGGTATTAGGCTGCTGCTTTTAAATGTCAGATCAGCCTGTAATAAGGCTAGCCTTATTGCCGATTTGATCCTCGAAGAGAAGGCGGATCTGGCTTGTATAACCGAGACCTGGCTGGTCCCAGAGGGAGGTGTTCCCCTTGTAGAAATGTGCCCAGTGGGTTATCGAGCATGGCACCAGTCTAGACCTCAGGGCCAGGGAGAGGTATATGGCTGTTGTTATCAGAGAATCTCTAGTAGCTTCCAGAGGCACTGCTCCACAAGTGCCCGGCTGTGAGACCCTTTTTCTTAGGTTGGGCTCGAGGGGTCAGCTGAGATTGCTGCTGCTGTACCAGCCTCCCTGCTATGTGGCAGCTTCCCTACCTGGGCTCCTGGACCTCGCTGCGGGGCTGGTGGTAGAATTCCCCAAGCTTATAGTTCTGGAGGATTTCAACCTGCCTTCCCTAGGGGCGGGGGTAGAGGCAGCCCGAGATTTCATGAAAACCATGGCTTCCATGGACCTGTCCCAGGTCACCCAGGGCCTGACTAGTAATAGTGGTCACACATTTGCTGTTCTTGTCGGAGCAGTGCCTATATGACCTGGAATTGGTGGACCTGTCCTTGGTCCCCTTGTCATGGTCAGATCACAGTCTGGTGGCAATGAGTTTTTCAAAAGCTGTACCCCCCCCCCCCGCAGGGAGGCAGGACCTATTAGATTGGTCTGACCCCATCAACTAATGGACCCAGATGGGTTCCAGAAGGAGCTGGGGGTTATAACTGCAGATCTGCTGTGCAGTCCAGCCGAGCTCTTAGTCACTGTTTGGAATAGGAAGGTGACTGAGGCTCTGGATAGGATTACACCCCTGCGACCTCTCCTCACCCCTAGACTTCTCTTTGCCCTGTGGTATACAGAGGAACTGAGAGGGATGAAACACATGAGAAGATGTCTAGAGTGCAGGGGATGAACTCGATCGAACACGGGTAAGAGCTGCTACTAAGGCCTACCTTGTGGAGATTTGTGCGGCGAAGTGTAAATACTTCTCCACACTAATTGTGTCTGCAGATAATCGCCCAGCAACCCTGTTTAAGGTGAGCTGCCTGGACTTCCGGCTGACGTCACGACGACACCAGACACAGAAACAGAGCGCTCCGTTTCCGTGCTGGCTTCTCCTTGTTTGTGGGCTCCGTAAGGCGTCAAAAGCCGCCTTGGAGGGGCGGCGAAGCTAAGGAGGGGCGCTTGGTGAGGTCACAGGAGAGATCACAATCTCCTGGTGAACCCCCAGGCTATTTCCCTCTATGC
>JANHFL010004160.1:38333-56770 GCA_032468155.1 Oxyrhabdium leporinum
AGCGGGATGGGGGTAGTGCATCCATCCTTGCTCTACTTGACCTCTTGGTGGCTTTTGATACCATCGACCATGGGATTCTCCTGGCGCAGCTTCGGGGATTGGAGTGGGAGGCCTTGTGCTGTCCTGGTTCACTTCCTTCCTCTGCGGTCACTCTCAGTCATTGTTGATGGGAGGGGAGAGATCCAGCTCTTGCCCACTGCTTTATGGGGCTCCGCAGGGCTCGGTACTCTCTCCACTTCTGTTCAACATTTATATGAAGCCGCTGGGTGAGATCATCCGTCATCATGGACTAAGGTATCACCAATATACTCAGCTGTATATCTTGGCCCGTGGTGAGTTAAGTGTTACTGTGTCCTCCCTCTCTCAGTGCCTAGAGGCTGGATGGGGAGCAACGGGTTGAAACTAAACCCTTGCAAGATCGAGGGACTCTGGGTTTGGGGTTTGTTGGCTCAGGGAGAATTGCCACCTTTGGTCTTGGATGGTGTGGCAATACCCCAAACAGGCCCTGTGCGTAATCTAGGGGTTTTCCTGGACTCACAACTCCTGCTTGAAGAGCAGGTGGTGGTCGTGGCCAGGAGGACATTTGCGCAACTGTGGATTGTGCTCCAGTTTCGCCCTTTCTTGGACCAACAGTCCCTACTCACAGTCACTCATGCCCTAGTCACTTCCCGTCTTGACTATTACAATGCGTTCTACATGGGGCTGCCTTGAAGAGCATCTGGAAGCTCCAGTTGGTGCAAAATGCAGTGGCCCGCATGGCTTTGTGCAGACCCCAGTGTGCACATGTATCACCTCCTGCGGGAGCTGCATTGGTTGCCGATTTGCTTCCGGGTACAATTCAAGGTGCTGGTGGCCACTTTTAAAGCCCTTCATGGTTTGGGACCAGGTTATCTGAGGGACCATCTCTTGCCGGGCACATCTACCCAACTCATCAGTGGGGAGGCAGGGAATGTTGCGGGTCCCATCCTCGAGGGAGATACACCTGGTGGGATCCAGAAGAAGGGCCTTTTCTGTGGTAGCTCCCTCTCTCTGGAACATCATTCCCCCAGAGATTAGAATGGACCCCACTCTAATACGCTTCCGGAAGGTGCTAAAGACCTGGTTCTGCCAGACGGCCTGGGGAACCCAGAACGGGATGGAGCCCATTAAATGGCTCATGTGATCTGCTGTCATTGTGGCGGGAGGGTGGGAGTTGGGTGATTTTGTTATATTGTATTTTATTAATTTATTTGATTCTTTTTGTTAGTTTTTATTGTTTTATGGTTTTATATACCATAAGCCACCTTGAGTTGCCCTGGGCGAATGGGCGGCAATATAAATTTAATAAATAAATAAACAAAAAATAAATTGGATGCTTAATATGCACAAACCTATCAATTATAGATAGGTGAAATTTTACTTAAGAAAAATCTATACAGATGGTCCTTGGCTTATGTCTGTATGTTCAGTGAAATTAGGACAGCAGTGGAAAAAATGGACATACAACCAGTCTAAGTTCTTGCTGTTGGAGCATCCCCGTGGTCACATAATCACAAACCGGATGTCCGGGTGTCTGGCTCGGAATTATGATATCACAGCCAGCCACATCACATCGCCAATTGTGACTTTCCCTGCTGGCTTCCCACAAACAAAGTCAATTCGGAATGTTGGCAGAGAAAGTTGCAAGTCACCTCAGTAAGTTGTTCCTGGTATTTTTTTTCCCCAAGGAGTCCACTACTGAGTATGAGATCCCAGATATCTATATGAACACACAATTATATCTTTCAACTCTGGGGCTGGCCAAGTGAGGCTGTCAAGGTTATATTCCAATGCCTGGAGGTACCATTTAAGTTTGAGGTACCATTTGAGGATCTCAGTGGACTCTCAGCTTCTGCTTGATGAGTAGGTAGCAACTGTAGCCAAGAAGACCTTTGCAGCTTCATCTAGTATGTCAGTTGTGCTTTCTTCTGTCAGTTATCCTTCTATCAGTTATTCATGCCTTAGATGTCTCAACGTAGGGCTGCCCTTGAAGACCACCCAGAATCTTCAACTTTAAATTGTTTTTAGCATTTTATAAATTGTCCAGAGTTACTGGGAGTTGGGCTGCACATACATTTAATAAATGAATAGATAAATATGTTTAATTTGCCTCATTTTCTGTACTCTTCTGCATATTTTTTTTGATTATTTTAGTAACGGGAAAGACTAAGAAAGAAGTATGGAAGCATTAAAAGCCTGCTCCCAAGCACTGGATATTTTTATTTGGCTAGATGTCAGCAAGCATTATGTATGTGTTTTAGATTCTGTAAAAATGGACATGCACATAACACTTCATTCCTGCATTAACCCAAATGCATATTTTTCTCGATATCCTGCACCAGCCATGGAATATAAATGTGCCAAGATGCAGTTGCTTTAAGGTGTTCCTGATAGATGCTATATGCCAGTCCACATGCACTTTGAAATACATTTCACTGCATAGCTCTAATAGGTAATATGAATTTTAGAAGAATGAGGACAATGTTGATTGATTTAGCGTGATTTTAGTGTATGGTTAGTTATGAATCATGGTGTGACATTAATTCAAATCCTAAAATCTTATTTAATATGCCTTCCTTGCTAGAAAAAAGATGAATAAAATTCTTAAGGTTCTTTACGTTGCTATGATAAAATATATTAAAACATGTATTCTGAAATATTGTGAATTTTATTGTAATGTTTACATGTACAATATTTAGCAGAGATTGGCTATTTTAATTTTGTATCTTGATAAATTGCATATTTACAGGACCAAACTTGCACAATATAACTGGAAACTTGCAGAATAAGAAAAAAAATACTGATTTTAGTGAGATCACTACCAGTATGTCCAATTTTTTCCCAGGGTAAGTGGATTAAAATATTACACAATATTCTTTTTGTTCCTGCTTCAGTTGCCTTGATACAACTGCATATCTCATATTTTCATTTTAGAGAGAAAAATGATTCCTCAAGAGAGACTGAATTAGTTTTTGGTGGACGCAAACCATTAACACAATTAAATAAGTCTAATCAGGTAGAAAGCTTTATGTTTCTGTAAATATTCCGCAAATGCAACATATTCTTTATGCTTCTGTTATATTTATTTATTTGTTTCCATCTGATTAGCTCCATTGTTCTTTATTATTTAGAAATGTATGTTTGGAAGAGTTCCTCTTCAATTAACAAATGAAAGTGAGAGTAATGCAAATGAATCACTGAAGGTGGAAATTCCTACTGTTGCAAAGAGGTATGAAACAATTAAACTGGCTATAGAGAAGGCTTTTGCTATTTTGACAGGAAAGGGCATCCTGTATGTACCTTGAAGTTGAAAGGACAGTCTTCAGTATGTTGGCTTGGAAGGTAGTCTCCAGACTAGAGTTCCTACATTGTACAGAATAGCATGAGTAAGCTAGGTTGCATTTGTGGCTTGCTAGCCAAAATATGAGAAAAGGAAGGCCAATAGTTTATACCTTTCTTTTACTATCTGTTACTTGAAAAGCCTTGATTGACTGAGTAAATGATGGGCAGCAGAAGTCAAATATCTGTGGACCTTTCTGGTGAAGACCAAACCACATGGAAGATTTGGTCTTGAACTAAAGGGTAAAGAGAATGAATTAATAAAGGAATGAAAGAAAAAACAGCCATTCACTTTCTCTTAGCCCAATTCATCTTGTGGGAAAAATGAGGAAGAAGGAGTATTGTTATGTTCACCACCCTGAGTTGTAGATGAAACAAGGTGGAATAAAAAAATAATAAATAATAGATTTTAGATATCTGCAAAATTAGTTACATATGTGTTTGTGGAAGAGGAAGAATGTAATAAATTTACTTCTAATTTCTTTTCCTCATGCTTTCTAATTTTTGGACTTGCTATTTCTTAATCCATTTTTTGTGGCTTGTATCACATTACTTATCCTGAAAGGGAATAGTGTGATAGATGTGTATTTAAGGAGCAATTAAGTTTTATTTGGGATAACGTATCAGGTGTTAAAGTGCTTATGGTGAGTAAGATCAAATGACATAACAATTAGGTCTATTTTTCTGTTTCTTTCCCACATGTAGTAGACAGGGAAGGAGCAGTTAACTTCCCAGACCTCTGAATAGTTTTAAAAAAATTGCTTAAATGTAAATACAACTCTGGGGCACGAGCTGGTCATCCCTATTACAGACTAATGTTTCAAACTCATTTGCTTCTAAAAGACAATTTTGAATTTGGATTGTGAAAGGGCAGAAAGGACTGTGAAGACAAACTCAGGGCCACAGGGTTTGGAAAATTTCTATTGAAGTCTATTGATTTTAAAGTGTTTGAGTTTATTTAACAAGAAAAAGCACCAAATTGAGACCGTTTGAATATCTTGTTGTTTTTTAAATAGTTATATTAGCTTGTTATTCTTGCTAATTTTTGAGTACTGTTGCTTCTATGTCTGGAACCTTATAACTAAATTTTAATATTGTGGGAAACTAGGCAAACATCTGGAACCAATCTGATCCAGCTACTACAGCCTGAATCAAAACCTAACCAAAGTGGTCCTTATCTGCCCAGAGACTTGAAGGTAATAGAATACTTTGTTTCTTGTCTGTTGTTATCATTTATAAAATTGTAGGAGGAGGAATAAGAGAAGTGGAATTTGATTTTGTAAGTTGTGCGGAACTGCATCTAGAAGTTACTGAAACAAATAAGAGACTGGGTGTGTGTGTGAAGATATCAAAGTTCTAATCCTGGAGGGAAAATCTGCTTCTTGATGTCCTTTCTCTATCCAGGAATATGGGGAAAAGATTTCCTGCTGCTATCTCCTACACAGAGATATTTTTTTTTCTGTGTAGCACCAACTGGGACATTTAATACTGCAGAGAAAATAGTAGAGCGGTGCTTGCAATGCTCCAAATAAAATGTCTAGCAAATGTGGGCCTTGATAATATCAATTGCCTCTTCCCTTTATCAAAGAAAATAGAATGGTAATTGAAGGAAAGTCTCTCTTGGAGATGTTCTAGCTAGAGTACTTGTTAAATGTGGCTTGCACTGCAAATGAAGAGCTCTGCTTCAGCCACCCTTGGTTGAGGACAGACTGGTTGGCCCACAGTTGGAGGTCTCCATTCTGCATACGGTATAGATAATTTATTTTCTTCCATTCTGTCGTGTCTGACTCCTGGAGACTGCCTAGACAAGTCCCTGCAGTTTTCTTGGCAAAGTTTTTCAGAAGTGGCTTGCCATTGCCTCCTTACAAGGGGTGAGAGAAAGTGACTGGCCCAGGGTCACCCAGCTGGCTTTGTGCCTAAAGCAGGACTAGAACTTACCTTCTCCTGATTTCTAGCCCGATGCCTTAACAATTACACCAAATTGGCTCTCGTAGAAAAAAAATAGGAATTTGGTAATAGAGTCATACTGATAGGAGTGGGAGGAACTTTCCTAAGCAGATTTTGGGATGGGATTCAAATGAAGAAGATAATCCTGTTATATAAACAAGTCCTGTTATAAGATGACTCGGCCTTCCATCCTTCTGAGGTCGGTAGAATGAGCACCCAGATTGTCGTGGGCAATTTGCTGATTCTGTAAACTGTTTAGGGCTGTAAAGCACTGTGAAGCGGTATATAAGTCAAAAATTGTTTACTATTAGTAAATAGGATACCGCTTGCATTTACAAACTGAATCTTCCCAGTCTGATGGTAGTCCTCGACTTATAACCACATTGGAGCCCAAAATTTCCATTGCTAAGGAAGACAGTTGTTAAGTGAGTTGTGCCCCATTTTATAACTTTTTTGCCATGGTTGTTAAGCCAATCACTAGTTGTTAAGTCAATCATGCAATTGTTAAGTGAATCATGCAGTCGGTAAGGGAATCTGGCTTCATTGAGTTTGATTGTTGGAAGCTAGCTGGGAAGGTTACAAATGGGGATCACATGACCTCGGACCAGTGCAACTGTTGTAAATACATGCCAGTATTCAAGCACTTGAGTTTTGATTATGTGACCATAGGGATTCTGCAACGGCTGTCAGTGTGAAAAACAGTCATAAGTCATATTTTTTTCAAAGCTGTTATAACTTTGAACAGTCACTAAATAAAGGGTTGTAAGTTGAGCACTACCTGTATTCTTAGCTTTGAATGTAAATTGTTTTCCCCTATTTTTAAGACATAGTCACTGAAACGATTCAGTGCAAAATTAAAATAAAGTAAAACAGTTGGTGTGGACAAATGTGGGTGAACTGTACTTTCTTCCCTCCCTCTTTTCCCTTGAACGCAATCAAAAAGCAGATGTTAAATATTCAGCTTTAACAACACAGCAGTTGATAAAATAAGAACAAATGAACCAAACCCTCAAGTGATATATTGTGACAGTAAATGGAATATTTATGACAGGCTTGAAACGTCTACTCATTAGACTCTTTGATTTAGATGAGACTGGATTCCGATGCTGTAAGTTTTTCAGCAGAGATTTTGCCAGTAGCCTCTGTGTCTCCTTCTGCATTGTTCAGTAAAGCTTTAAAATCGGTAGGCCAGTGGTAGCTTGTATAGAGTGGAGATTGGGAAACTGTTTTCTGTGCCATAAATTCTCTTTGAAGGGTACATCTGCTTAACATGGTTCAGACCCCCTTGATGTGCTGCACATTTTCATCTGTGAATTTTGGACAAGTGGAAACGGGGAAAGGAGTGAGTGGTCATGCAGCCATTAATGGGAGCCTTATTTTTCTTCCTCTTTTATTTAGCCTTTGCCAATTAGAAATCTTATACACTCCGACGAAGAGAATTCAGAAGTTGCTATGAATTCAACTCTGACATTAAAGGAGAAAAATGATCCTGTTTATGTTAAAAAAAGAGGTTTGTTTTAATGGATGTGGAATTATGATAACTTTGTTATTTTTATAATTTATTAGCACTGTTCAGTGCTCTGGGTTCAAAAGGTGGGATTTCAATGCATTTGTGGAGCACAGGTTCTTCTTAACTACCTCCATACGCTCCAAAGTAACTCTTTCCCTCTGAATTCAAGGAACTGCAAAGGCTTACGATTTATGATTGACTATTGTGTGTCAAATTTGATTTTGCATTTTGTATTGAAAATTTAATTCTGAAAAGGAAGCAATATTCTGTGCTGGTTTAAGATATGCTTTCTGTGGGCAATTAAGTTGGTATGTATAGATTTCTATACTCAAATAGAACATAGAAATAGACATAGCATAATCTTCTATATGAATTATAGAAAGAGGAAAAAGACTGGTTGAGTCAAATCAAAATATAGTAATATAGATTCTCCAGAAACTACAGTTAGCCCTTGACTTACAGCCATAATTGGTAAGGAGGGCAGGCAGTTCCCCTCTGTGCATAGAAGGGAACCCCTGCAACGGACTGCAGAAATGAAACAGATCTTCGAGATCCTCTCCTTTCTGTCCACAGAAGGGAATTCCTGTGCTGGGCTGGAGAAATGAAGCAGGGATTGCAAAGGTCCTGGCTTCATTTCTGCAGCCTGATGAAGGATTTCTGCCCTCTGTGCACAGAGAGGAGGGGAAAGGGGAGAATCATTCGGCAAGGTGGCAGCAGCTTGCAACCTTCCCTGCCAAGTTCCCCATTGACTTTCTGGGGAAGCCAACAGAGAAGATTGCAAATGGTGATCCCATGATTGTGGGGCGCTTAGCAATGGGTTGTAAGTGTAAACAGGTTACCAAGCACCCTGATCACGCTGAGGTGACCATTAGGGGTGGTGGTGCAATATTTTAATGACAGCTGAAAGTGCTTTACAGACTGTAAAACACACTGTCTGAGCTGCTGTAACTTCGAATGGTCATTAACTGGGTTGTAAATTGAGGACGACCTGTATCTGCAATGTTCTGTCTAAATATTATGAACTGGCCATGTTCTGCTGAAGCAAAATTCAAGGGAATTAATGCATTCCATTTTCCGTTTCAAATCTTTTTAGGCGTTTCATACATAGAAAACAATAGAAATTGACAAATAGATTACTTTTAAAAACATTTTTATTTCCTATATGATTTGTCCTTTTCTTGACTGGCTGTTTTATTTAGATATCCAACTGGAATCTCTGTCATATTCATTTTAATAACTAAATTATTTGTTTCAGAAACCGAAATGCTGCAGGAAGAACCAAGAATAACAGAATCTGCCTGTCTGGAAGGACAACAGCAGCCCCTTCTTTCTCTTGGAAGTTACCAAAAGGAGCAGGAGCAGTTCAAATTAAATTGTCTTGCATCTAAAAATAAATGGCCCCACTTTGAAACACAGTATAAAAGAAATTCAGAGGTAAATCTTTGCTGGAATTGTAACATAGTGATGTTTTGTGTTTTTTTCATTTGACCCCATCTGTTCCTGTCCAGGAAAAAACCTTCTTTACTCTAAAGTGAGGGTAGGCAGTCTAGTGCCTGGGATTATATTAGTATGATCCCAGATATCTCATTTAGTTCCCACCGGTCTCCTTGTTCCACTTGATTTTTATCTTGACTTTATGTTAATTCTTCTTCTTTTATTGTGAGCCATCCAGAATCATTGAGAGTCGACCAGCATATAAATTTGATAAATTATTATTACTATTATTAAAAAGTATCAAGAAAAGTAAAGAGGAATCTGGAAAAATGCTAGCTTTTAGTGTCACATTTATACAGAGGCATACTCAAGTAGGCACTAAGATGACAGAGAGCATCCTGGAGAAAAATTCGGATAAATGTCTGTTTTGTGATTGATCATGGTAACCATAGCAGCAACACATTTTGTAAAGGTGTTCATCATGTGTCAACATTCCATATGTGCTAGAAAACAGGACTCTGGTCAAGTCTCACCTTAGGCATGAAAACTGGCTAGGTGACTTTGATTCAGTCACACTCTCTGAGCCCATGATGTTAGGCTTGAGGGACAAACTGATCAGTCAATTCCTGTCATAACCAATGGATCAACACCTGATTGGCCCAAATAAGTGGATCTTTGACTTGCAGAAAAAACACTGGGAAGAAAAAAGAAGATTTTTCCTGCAACGGAGGTTGCTGTAGACTAAAAACTAAGTTTACTCTCTACTTTAATAAACAACATGTTTGTTAAAAGTAGATGTTAAACTGTAGTAAACAGCAGTGTCCTTTGTAGGAAAAAACATTTTTTTCTTTTGCGCTTTTGTATACCTTTTCCACTAGGGAAGGGAATTGACCATGTTCCTTATAAAAACGTGCTAACTAGAAACACAATTATATAGTTTTAAGTAAAGCTATATAATAGATAATTCTGGAGTTGTTACTCTGATTATGATAACTGCTAATAAGCCTGAAGATTGGTTAAGTTTCTACTCAAAATGGAGAACAGGGGTGCTTTTCAAACTGACATAAGCTTACTAGAGAGATTGATTGGTTATTACAGCCAAGCATTTGCAGCAATGTCAGCAGAAAAATATAGCCAGAATGAAAATTATACACACATTTTTATTAGATTTGCAAAACTGAAAGCGTTGCTATTTGCATTCTGGGGAAAAAATTCATGTGGACTGGCTTTGATTACATATTACACAATTCCATGTTTATTTTAACCTTGTTTGTTGAAGTCATAAAAATGCATTTAATCATCTAGAAAAGCAAAATAAATCTATGATTTCAATTTACTTTTGCTTTCATCACTGGGGGTTTTCAGGAAAAGACTGGACAACCATTTGTCTGGGATGGAATAAGGACTCCTGACTTGGGCAGGAGGTTGGACTAGAAGACCTCCAAGGCCCTTTCCAGCCCTATGATTCTATGATTTCTCCAATGAATTGTTTTTCCCCAACAGTGTTAAAATAGTTGTACTCATTGTAGAGAATAAGTAATATCCATTAATGCTTTCCAGTTCAATTTATATTGTCAATTATGAATCAATGGAAGTGGACATATACTATGTTCTTCTTAAGAACCAATCATATAAAAGTTTTCCCCATTTTGCAGGGAAAAAACTCAAGTTTTGAACACGCTGCCTTTCCAGTTCCTAGAAGATGTTCACCGTCAGAGCAAGTTTCACGGACCATTTCACCAGAGACTGCTTCAGAGAGAAAGAGTCAAGCTTTTGTTAGTGGAACACCTCGCAACAACATGGTTCATGATTATGTGGCCTGGTAATTTCATTTGAGGCTGGGGTTTTTTTTATGTTCAACTTTATTTATAGATTATTTGAATTTGCTTTTGGACAGTTTAAGCCATCATAAGAAAATAGACACGTGAATGAAGAGTTGAAATATGTTCTGAGGGATTCATGTGAAAAAGTGAAAAAATAATTCTGGAAATTTATTTCATGTTGGCCTAACATCTTAAAATATTGAAATGGCATATACTCCACAATAGTCCAATAAAACAAACTTTATACCTTCAAGTCTTAGTGCTCAGAGAAAAAAAAATCAGGTTGTTCATTATTTGCAGATATCATTGTTAGGAGATACAGCATTTTGTGCATGGATTATAATTATATTTTTTCTTCCTGTTTCAGTACTCCAGTTGTAAGAAATAATTTTCTTCCTATGGATAAGCTAACTACACCATATAACCAGTTTTCATACTTGCAACATTGTACTCCAACAGCTCCATTCCATCTACAGAGTGGATTACAGGTATCAGTTATTTCTAAATTGTATAAGATAATGCAAAAGAAGTGTTGATTTCTGAATAATGTTTCATTCACTTGAGCAAGAATGAGTTAAGAATTTTGCTGGTGATTTCATATTACCATTAATTCTTTTAAATTTAATTTTTATTGAGTAAAACAATACAAATTTGTAGAAAAAAAGAAAAAGATAAATGAATAATTAACAAACGAATAAGAAAGTAAGTTAGCGAATAAGCAAGAAGGAAAAGAAATATAAAATGCAGCTTCCAATCTTCTTTATTGCAGTTATGAATGCAATAAAATGCAATTGTATTTTATTCTCTGTATAATTACACTGTGGTTTCCTTTCCATATTCTACCCTTTCAAATTGTCAAACCCATAAATCACAAATTCTTTTTTTTTCTGTTTTGTCACTGACAACTGTAGTTGTCTTTTCTCTAATCAAGCAAGTCAGTTTTGCCATCTCTGCAAATTTTATCATCTTCACCAACCATTCCTCTATTGTGGGTATTTCAGAGCCTTTCCATCTTTGCACATATAAATTACCTTACTGCAGATACCATGTGCAAAAATTATCTTTCATAGGCCTTTTCTAATTGGGTATTCAGTAGTCCCAACAAAAAAGTTCTGGTTTTAATTGAATATTATTCTTTGTATCACTGTATGTATTTGAAACCATTTTTTCTAGCTTTTTAGAAGTCCACAGACACGATAAAACAACCCTTCATGTTTTCCACATTTCCAAAAGTTGAAGCATCGTTCTATATTCTAGATAATTTTTCTAGTGTCATGCCAGCGATTCATTATTTTATAAAAAATATTTTTTACAATCACATATTTTCCCATTAATCCATTTGTATATTATAACCAATTTTATCATACACCCTTTAAATTGTTCATCTTCCAATTTTAGTAAAATACATTTAGCAATTACATGTTCACAATTCAGTTTCAAATGCTGACTTACGTTCAGCTCCAAGGGTCTTTTTGTCTACTTTAAATTGTTCTCTTAATTGTACATAAATCATTGGAAACTAAATCCCTTTAAGGTCAATTGATCTTTTGACTTCATCAGAATGTAATGCTAGTACTGTTTGGAGACTGATTTTAAATCTTGGAATCTCAAGAAGCTTGGTTTGGTTTTTTTTATGTGGTCAAAGGACTGATTTTTAAACATGTATCAATACATTTATGTGCAAGTAGTCCTCAAGTTACAACTGCAATTGAGTCCTATAATTATGGTCATAAATGGTGATGGTTGTAGAGCAGAAAGCCATGTGACCGAACCGGATTTTTACAACATTGTTGCGGCAGATGTTAAACAAATGCAGCTGTCATTAAATGAATGCCATGGTTGTGAAGTGACCCGTTGTTCACTATGGGGCAGTTTTTGTTGGAAACCGGAAGTAAACTAGTTTCCAGCAAAAATGTCATAAATCGAGGTCAGGTGACCACAAGGAGCTGCAAACAGTCATAAATGGGCTGGTTGCCAAGTGTCCAAAATGCAGTGATGTGACTCTGGGGGAGGATGTTGGAACTTTGAAACTGTGTCATAAGAATTTTTTGGGGAGGTCATCGTAAGTTTGAATGGTTGCTAAGTGACCGATCGTAAGTCGAGGATTACCTGCATGTACTACAGTCAGTCTGAAAGCTAACATAGTCTTAATTTATTTTGTTCTTTTCTAAAAAGCAGCTTGAAAATAACATTTCTGGTGTTTGTTTTGCTGCCAAACTTTAAATCACAAAGAGAGACACAAAAAGGTCTAAGGAAGCCTTCCTTGGTTTTATTGTTTACATCTTCATAAAATAATGTTGCTTATTGTACATCTATCCTTTGTTTTAACAACAACAACAAACAATTCATTAAACATACTGTATGCCACCCAACTCAATGACTGGGCGGTTCCCAGCAATCAAATCACAATAAAACCAATAAAATATATATGGTAAAAAAAAATGGTAAATGCAACAAAGCCAGAGATTTTGATTCTTTCTAATGTACATTTCTTTTCACATACAAACTTTTTTATTCAGGTTTCAGCTTCTGTATCACCAAATGAATGCATACTTGTTAAAGGAAAATTGTACTCTGTGTTAAAACAAATAGGCAGAGGAGGATCTAGTAAGGTAAGATAATATTGTAATATTAATTTGTTTGATTTGATGAAAGCTGTTATTTGTGAGAAATGGTTTGTTGTGAAAGCCTCCTACATATATTTACTTTAAACCTTTACTGTGTTAAGATCATAAACATACAACGCCTCCCTTCTCCATTACATGGTTTCTCAATCCTCAAATTATTCATTATACTATTCATCATACAATTCAGTTAAAACCTCAGATTAATATAGAAAAAAGGTATGAATACTAAAGTGCAAAATCCATTAATTGGATGAATTACAATCAATCAAAATGTACACATTTTCCAGATCATCAAAATTTGATAATCAGTGTTTTTTTCCTCATTTCCATATTTTAATGGTTCAGTTTGGAAAAGAGGAAAGTAAATCTTAGCAGCGACAAATACAATATATTATGATTAGTTAATTTTAATATATACTACTTATACATTGGTTCAGAGAATTGAGTAATTTAAGCTTGTAGTCTCTTTGAGCACAATAGTGCCTGCTTTTGAGCAGATCAGCATAAGACTCTACTATCCAATACTTCATTTTTTCAGCTAGCAGAAGCCAATTTATTCATTAATTCAGCAAATTAGCACATACAGTGCAACAGTGGTATATACCTGTGGGTTTTTTTTTATAAAGTGACTAAGATAGTATATGAGGAATAAAATATCAATAGATTACATCACAGATTCCCAAACCTCAATTCACCACACCCTTGGTGTTGCAAAAATATGACATTGCAAATGGATCTCAAAACTTTAAAATATCCCATAGCATTTTGGGGAGTTCACTGTAGCAGCTCAAGGTGCCACAGTTCACAGTTTGGAACTGCAGGCTTATTTTATCCATTATTTGAAAACAAATCATAATTATTCTTGGTACTAAAATATTCTGTGTTGTAAAAATACTTGTTTCATGCGTATAGCCATGAAAATATATTTTTATCTTTGATTATATACTTCCAACCACAGAATAGACAGTTCTAGCAGCTCATATCTTTTCCTTGAAAAAAATGCCAGATCTATTTTAGAAAGCATGGTTTGGACTCCTCTACTCCAGTTCAGAGTATGCACAAGTAGTGTATATCAACAAAAGTCCCAAATATGACCATAACATAATGACCATAATACTATATGTAGTCCTGAAACTTCAGTCCTGCATATGCAAGGCTAATACTCCATGTGATTTCAGTGGCTGAGATTTCTATATATATATTTCTACCATCAAACTCATGCGTAATGCTGTTTATCTACACACACATCCTTAATAGCCTACAGCTAGGATCTGCACAAGATGGAACTTCTGGACAGCCTTCAAACCTAGCTTATTTGGAACACATCATATGGAATACATCCAATTATAAGTTTATTAGGTATGAGTCATTGAAAACCATTTTAATTCCAAAACAGTTATCATCAGCCAAAGTTAATCTAGAATTTTACTCTTCTCTTAGAGCTCATAAAGTTCAGATCCCCAAATATATAAATTGATAAAAAGCTGGTTGAAAAGTACATTCATAAGGATTTTTAATTAAAAACTTTTTCAGCAAATGCATTTAAACCAACAATAACAATGCTAAATGGTTATACATACCGGTATTAATTCTCCTTGACATTGCTCCAGTCGGTAGAAATAGGCAAATATGTGGATAATCTTGAATCAGTGATAAATACTTGACTCTCCTAGTGATAAGAATGCATATATTTAATGCCATATATAAGTTAGTTTTGAGACTTTGAGAGTAATGCAGGAATAATCATATACTGTTTAAAAGCTCTTACAAAAAGAACTCAAAATAAGATTGTGGATAGTGGTAAAGCAGTGAAAAATAAAACATTGGTTCATTGGCTTTAATATAGTGTATTAAATGGGAAATGGACCTCAGCCAAGCCTGTTGTATTTATTATTTCATACATGATTGAGGATTCTGTTCATTTGTTTTTTAAATACAGAGTATTTGTACTCTACATTTGTAGAGTACTGATTGTACAGGATGTTGAAATTCATAACCTTGTGCTGGTTAATGATCACAGTAAAGTTATGTATCTATCCAAAATAAAATGATATTGAATAAATATAGCAATATATTAAAAAAGAATCTAGTTATGTTTTTTATTGGGTTTTAAAGGTATTTCAAGTACTTGATGAAAAGAAACAGCTTTTTGCCATCAAACATGTTAATCTAGAAGAAGCAGATCAACAGACCATAGAAAGCTATAAAAATGAGATTGCTCACTTAAACAAACTTCAGCAACATTGTGATAAGATCATCCGACTTTATGATTAGTAAGTAAACGCTTTTGTAAAATCAGTTTAATTCCTCTCTGCCTCCCCAAACATGCACGCTCAGATTAACTTTTATTTTTGCAACTATATTATTTTAGTGAAATCAGTGAGAAGAATGTTTATATGGTGATGGAATGTGGAAATATTGATCTTAATAGCTGGCTTAAAAAGAAAAAGACAATTAATCCATGGGAACGGAAAAGTTATTGGAAAAATATGCTGGAAGCTGTACATACAATTCACCAACATGGTAACTACTGTTTGTATGTCTGAACTTTAGAATATTTGTAACTTAGTTGCAAAGGCATTGTTGGGTACTATCATGAAAAAGATTGCCCATTTAGGGCTTAAGATACAGATAGATATAAGAGAAAGTACTATAATTCATTGTTAGAGTCATTAATATTCATCTATGCAAACAAAGAAAAGTGATGGTTAAGAATAAAGTGTTTCTTGGAGGATTTGAGGCACTTCAACGAACTACAGTATCATATCTGAGAAGATGAAGGATGAAAAAATATGTCAGCATATGGGAATGAATTTTTTCCTGAAAAACAATTCATACTCTTCTCTGATTAAAAAAAAGGGTTTCCCAGAGCTAGCTGCGAGAAAAAAAATATAAATTGTAAAAATATATTATTATTAAATATTAAATAATGCTATATTTCAGTTGGATATATTTACACATATACACATTAAAGATAGCATATGTTTTTCTATCAGCCCTGATAGGAATTACTTATATAGGTACACATATTTCTAATAAGTAATTTTACTTTAGAAAGTCTGAAGTCCTTACAAAAGAATTCAGTGACTGCTGCTATCAAAAAAAGTCCTGTATTGAAGTTAAATTTAATTTATGTACTTCTTTTTCAAATTGAGCTATAGAATAAGGTAGGCAGCCTTATTTTGGATGGGAAACTTGGAATCTTGCTTTGAGAATAGCCAGATTTGCTATAAAGTTGTTTTCTTCTGGCCATGTGTGAGTTGCATATTGCTGTTGACACAATAATTTACACAATACCAAACACGTGTAGGTCAGGTGTGAAAATATTTCTCAGTCAGCAATATCCTCGGCTGTTTATTGCTTAAAAAACTATTGCTGTATTCTACAGTTGAACTAGATATTAAGATACAGGTAGCCTTCGACTTACAACCACAATTGAGCCCAGGATTTATGTTGGTAAGTGAGAAATTTGTTGAGTTTTGCCCCATTTCATGACTTTTCTTGCCACAGGTGTTAAGTGAATCACTGCAGTTGTTAAGTTAGTAACACGATTGTTAAGTGAATCTGGATTCCCCATTGACTTTGCTTGTCAGAAGTTCGCAAAAGGGGATCACATTACTCCGGGACACTGCAACCGTCATAAATATGAACTAGTTGTCAAGCATCTGAATGTAAAGCATGTGACCCTGGGGATGCTGCAAGTGTGAAAATGATCATAAATAATTTTTTTCGCTGCTATTGTAACTTCAAACGGTCACTAAACAAACTGTTGTAAGTTGAGGGCTACCTGTATTTAAGAGGCTTTCATACACATTTTCCCATAAAAAAGCATTGTAGCTTACAAATTAGCATAGACATTCTATTTAAAATAATTTAAACACATGTACAGCAAGTAAAAAGGGAAAAAACAAAACTGATGGTCATGAAATAACGGGCAAATACATTATTATTTTTATTGTAAACTTCATTATTACCTATATTAACTTCATTATTAATATAATTAATTGTATTAATTATTCATTATTATTTACCAAAGGGTGGTACAAAACCAGACCAAACAACATTTGCCTTAATAGTTACAAATCAATCCCATAAAGTTATTTTAGAACTTAACAGCAACCTACTCAGCAAATATTAACACTAAAACAACCATCACAACAACAGTACATTTAAAATAATGCCTTGGGATCGGGCAAAATATTCATATATCCATAATAATGTAAAGTGTTTAATTAGAACTGTCAGCTAAATAAGATTTGGGTGGAAAAAACTTTACAGACTTTACACCAACCAACCACTCCAAAAAAATAAAAAAAATAAAGGCTTTTAGTACCCTTTTAAAACCAACCCAATATCCACAGAAACCAAAGGAGGAAGGAAGGTGACTATAGGCTCTTCAGGCAGAAAATTCCACTTCAGGATGAGGCCATCAAAATTGCTTTCTTATGAATTGCTATCATCAGCCTCTAAAGACATTGGCATGAAGTAGTAGTTCATAGCAGTGAATCTTAAATGATGGACAGGTTGAAATAGATGGAGACAGTCTTCCAAGTATCTAGATTCCAATTACAGACTATTTAAAATTCTAAAAATAAAAGGCAGGATTTCAAACTGCAATTGGAATTACACATTATAGTAGAAATATTCTGTTGTACTACTTGAGAATTCCAGTTGTTTTCAGAGGCAATCAATAGAGAAGATGGCGTGTGGGAATGTGGTCATTTATGCAGTGGGCAAACTAGGAGGAAAAAAATATAATTCAAAATTGCACATGTGTTTCCAGAGAGTTTTCTAAACCAGTTGTTCTACAATATCATAACTGAAAAGATCCAGGAACACAAAAACCCTCCATTCCTGATTGTCTAGATTCTTTACATAGGATTTTGATTTTTTTTCTACCGTGTTTTAGTATATAGGTAAATAATAATCATTCTTGACACACTTTGAATTAATTGAACAAATTTTAATTTGCAGGTATTGTTCATAGTGATCTGAAACCAGCAAACTTTCTATTAGTAGATGGAATGCTGAAACTAATAGATTTTGGCATTGCAAATCAGATGCAGCCAGATGTGACTAGCATTGTTAAAGATTCCCAGGTAAGACAATTGTGAACTACTAAACATAAAAAAACCAATTATCTTAAATAATTGCCTGTTGTTTGATAATGGAGCATGATAAGAACATTTTGTAATCAGGAAACATACAGCAACACACACATTGCATTTGTGCGTTTCATTTGCTTACTTTCTTGATATGCTTGGACAGAGTCAGATCTTATTTTTCCAATGATTATGGTTGAAGGATTCATAATGACCTCTAATGAGAGAGAAAAGTGAATTGTCCTAGCTATTATGGTTCCAGTTATTTCACTTTGTTGCTGAAAACTTTAAGGAGAATCTTGTATACGTAAATGTATAGGACTGTGAAGTGTATTAAACATCTGTCTAAGGTTTTAAAAATATTGATAAGACAATAGTCTCGTCTAGATGTGACTTTAGGTTTCATTTTTCCATGGATGGCTATTCTGATTAAAGCTGATGAGAAGCTAGAATCCAACGAGTTTAATATTTAAATGGCCACCTTTAGGCTTAAAAGTGGAGTACCTGCTGCCCCATCACTGCAATATGGTTAAAAAGCTAACACATTGTGCTGTTATTTTTTATTATTATTTTATTATTTATTAAATTTATATACCGCCCCATTCCGAGGACTCGGGGCGGTTCACATAAAAAATAT
>JANHFL010004161.1:26841-38076 GCA_032468155.1 Oxyrhabdium leporinum
GGGGGGGCGAGGACACTATAAATCCTATTAGCATAACTTTCAATTTCTTACACTTTCGATTCTCGCTTCTATTGCATTCCCGTCTGAGGCCCTCTGATGGTCCTTATCTCTTCTTCGAAATGACTATTACTAAAACATCTTTGTACCTGTGGATTGGCCATCACAAGACTGGGGTGGGGTTTGGGGTATGTTAAAACTTACTGTATCTTTTGTTAAACTTTAGAACTTACTTTCACTTTGTCTCCTGTCACTTCTACTCAATAAAAAGTATCCTGTTTGAAACCCAAAGTTTCAAGAGTTCTACTGTCTTGAGTTGGAAGGAGAGGGGGGCCTGACATAAAGCAAGTTCTGCAAAAATTGGGTCAACCCCGAGATGCGTTAGCACCCTAAGGAGAAGGGAGAAGATAAGGAGAAGAGGGGGAATGGTTTTCTTGTAACTTTCCACTGCCTGGTACACTGCCTTGCAACAATGTCTGAACCCAGGGGAGAAAAAAGGCTTCAGTGGAGATGCTGCCAACACCCCAGGCTGAAGGTCCACCAGTGCTCACCTCCATGGGGCTGGGAGCAGTCCTGCGCCAAGAACCGAGACCTCCCCAATGGTCTCTTGGGATCGGAGAGAAGGACAACTGGGAAAGACACACCCGAAAGGTAACGAAAACCCAAGGGAGTCGAAAATCAGATTGGCAGAGGGAGCTGGAAGCCCTCTCTGATCCAGAGGAAACTTTCCCGGATCCCCTGCAATACAGGAGACTCCAGAACCAGATTCGTCAACTGGTCATGGAAGCGCTAGAAGATCTCGACATCGCGGGAGATCGGGAGCAATACCGAGAGAGAAGACACCGACCAGAGATGGATCCACATGAGGGGACAGCGACCCCTCCCATTGCCGCAGATCCCCCACCAGCAGGAGCAGCCACTGCTGCAGGGCCCCCTCCTGCAGTACCACCAGGGGGGCTCCCACCAGCTCAATACCAACTTCCCCACATGAAGCAGAAGATACTGAGACTGGTGGTAAGATTTGATGGAGATCCCAGCCACCTGGGCCATTTCATGGCGCATGTGGGATCGTTCATGGATGAATAAGGGACAGATATAACCACGCAAGCGGCCAAAATTCGAGTGGTCACTGTGGCACTGGATGGAATGGCATTGAGATGGCACATGGGATTGTATAATGGACAGGCCCCAGATATGCATAATTTTGACCATTTTATGACCACCTTGCGATGCCATTTCAAGGACCCTTTGGCAAATTGGAAAGCTCACAACTGCCTTAGAGTCACTAAACAAGAGCGGTGAACTGCAGCTGAATACACTGAGGAATTTTGTGAGTTGGCATCCTGCATCCACTGGCCAGAGGACGTCTTACTGGTAAATTACTGGGAAGGATTAAGGGGTGACATGTATTTCGCTTGTGTATCCACAGGTGTACAAAACCACTTAGCTGACTGGTATCTTATAGCTGAGGAGACCGAGATCGACCTCGCCAAATCTGGTGGAGTCAGAGTAATCACGGAGCCAGAGTAACCTGGAGAAAACCAATAACCCAAGGCTTCGGAGACCGGCAGAGGCCACTGGCATCATCACCCCCCAGGACCACCATTTTTTTCAGGTGTGGAAAAGAAGGACACCGAGCTGCAGACTGCCACATGAAAACCCCAGCAAAGAAACCGGAAACCCCATCCGGAGGGAAACCAACAACACCTGCAACGCGTAAACCAGAAACAGCGCTGAGGACCGGGGCCACCGTCGAGTCTCAGCCCTCAACAGAGAGAGGGGGCGAAACTCCGGTAATGGCTACAGACACATTTGAATGGTCGGAAACCAATCCGGAAGATGAGGAAATGATAAGCAATCCAATCGAACCCCTTACCTTTCCCCTAAGACTTTTCATCCCCATCCTGGGAAGTAATATTTGTGGTGCGATTCCACTTTCTGGAATTTTTGAGAAAACACCTAAATTAAATAATACTTGAAAAAATGTATAATTATAACAGAATCTCAACCCTGCATTTTCTGACAATTAAAGGAAAGTGCAAGTTTTTGTGCATGATTACCTAGGAAAAGTTAAAACTAATTTTTAACGGAAACAAATTATAATTTCTTCAGTTCTGCCAAAATTTTCTGGCAGTTTCTTTCAACCATTTGGCTCTCATGCCTGTTCTGTTTTCTAAGATAAAGCAGCCTATAGGGAAGGTATAATGAATTTAAAATGAGAAAGAAAAAAATATCATTTTCAATACTATTCCAGGAGTTATCCATCAGAAAATCTGAATTTAGAACAAGATATAGACTTGAATGATACCATAGTACATACTTATTTCTTGGGAAAATATTGTTGGATTTTGTATTCATACCTGACTTATTTATAATGTAAGTGAAAATAAACTACTAAGTTTTTCATAATTTTCATAATTTTTACTTATTGCTAATAAATGAATTTATATATGGTATCATTCATGAGGGAGGAACTGGATATTTTGTAAAAGTAAACATTTTTTTTTATTCAAAGATAAAATCAATGCAGAAAAAATAAATCCATAAACAGATAATTACAAAATGTCATCAAGAGAAGCAATATGCAATGATAACTTTTTATTAAGCATGAAGCAGATATGAAGAGCTAATGAATATTTAGGGTTCGATAACTATCACGTTACTGGGAGTTGGAAGGGACCTTGGAGGTCTTTTAGTTCAACTTCCTGCTCAAGTAGGAAACTCTATACCAAGGGTGTCAAACTCGCGGTCCATGGGCCGGCTCTGTCACGTGCTGGCCCCAACCATTTTAGCGGAGGGGGAAAATGTCTCGATATGTCACGTGATGCCACTGTGACACCCCTGCTTTATGCCATTTCAGACAAATTATTGTCTAATTCTCTATGGAAAGGGCTGTGATCTTTAAGACAAAAGTTGCAGATGGAACTAATTTCATATGCTTAGGAGGGCTTCTGAGAATTTTCTCCAACTTCTCCTAACAGTTCACTATTTTTCCTTCCAGTTAGGAACAATATTTTTTTAGATACCCCTACAGACAGCTCATGGTTAAAAACCCCAGGACTAGGATCTTGGGAGAAAATGCAAATTGCTTGATTGATATTGATCATTTCACAAGTATTGATAGCGCTTGTAATATAAGATTTTAAATGCATAGGTATAAAAATTAGAAGGAATAATGCATCATGAAATCAGCATCAAAAAGTCTCTGGGCACAAGAAATTCTCATAACTGCAAAGTGAGCAGGCCCTATTGCCTTTTCCCTTCTCACACTCCTCCCCAACTTGTCTCTTATTTTTTTTAATCCCAGTCAACTTTTTTAATTGAAAAAAAATGGATTTCATTATGCTGATTGCTCAATTCTGTTATTAACAAGTTACAAATCTCTGCATTAGTCATTTGCAACCAACAGGTCATGACCTTTGAGAGCTAGTCATGGGAGGTCACCAGCAGTTCAGCAGAAGGCCAGCTATGAAGAGATGCCTCTCCCCCGAGTCCTTGCCTGTCCCAGATCTATGATAAAAATCTGTTTTCTTTTTCAAGATATAGATAATGAAATCAACTGAAGAGAACATGTGAGGAGGACTAGGAACTTGCAGGTGCAAAGGTTGATTTGAAATCATCCTTAGTTATGCTTGAGTCACTTTCTTTTTCTTTTTGCCTCAGCTGTTTTATATTAGATAGGACTGAATAAGAGACAGGTGCAATCTGCTGTGAATCTCATTATATTTCAAAAATTAACACTGAAATTTCAATAAAAAGAGGATTTTTTCCCCTCCCCTTAATAACTCACTTAGCCTTGAGACCCTATAACTCAACATGGTGCAGTTCTGCAGCTTTCTCATCTCTCTTCTTCTGACCTTCCTTTCAAACCCTCATTTCACTGGTGATACTTATCAGACTAGCTCTCCATTAAGTAGAGTGAATGGCTGCCTCAGGCAGATGACTTAGGGAGTCATGAAAGGCCAGCAAATTGGGGTTATTTAATATATTATTATTGTGTGCTTACTGCCAGGCTGAGATGCTTGTGGGATTTTCTGCCTCAAGAGGGAGATTAACTCGATCAGCCTTAGGAATTGTGGATTTTGATGTATGAAGGAGGGAGCACTTACTGCTCCGTTTCAGGCAGCAAACGGTTGTAGGGCAGCTGGAGTGCCTTGCAGAAATCAGCAAAACAAACCTTTCCGGAAGTGTCTATAGAGAGTTGATCCTTGGAATGCTTCTCCATGGTAAAAAATCACAGGATCTGCAAGTCATAACTTAATACTAATCATGTTAGACAGTATGTTGCAATGTGTATGTGGTCAATTGGATGCATTGATAATTCAAAATCCACTCTTCTGAGGACTTGCACTGGAGGTAAGTCTACCATCAGTGTCTTGTATTGGGTTACTGGTATGATCTCCCTGCCTGACATCCCAGTGCAGACTTCTGGCCAGGAGTGATGAATCTCCATAGGATCAGAGAGCTAATGGTTAAATAGTTGTCTCCCCTCTTCCCAGACAGAGAACTATTCATCTATTGCAAGAAGGATTTACGAATAAAAAATCAAGACAGATTAGCATGTTTTGCACAAATGTATATCAGATGATATATCTGAAATCTCTCTTGTAGTAGCGCCACCCATAGTTTATTCTGAAATAACACTAAAATGCTCCAAAAAGAAGTCCCTCTATCTGCTAATGTCCCTTTGAATACACCCAGCAAAATAATTGTACAGAACCAGAGCAGATTTTAGTAGATGGCTTGCTTCTTCCCAGCTCACCTTAAGAAGAATAATTGTTAGATATCTTTCCCACCAGAGACAAGGACAAATAAAACCAGGGGATTCCACTGCATGCTTTCCTGAACATGTACCACCTCAGAGTGGTAAGAATTGCACCACCGCTTCTAATGAGTGTCATGCAAAGTATGCCAGCATGCTCTGGTGCTCAGGGACTATTGCTATAAGGAAGAGTCCATTGACTGAATCCAGAGATATGCAGCAACAAAATGATCTGAATGAGACCCTAATTGTTTATTAGTAGACAATTATTGGACTCAATCCCCTTATATTTCATGTTGTTTTGTTTTGAAACTTAGCTTTAGGATTGTGTAGGGACCAATCAGTTCATTCTGTGACTGGATCTTTGGTTCAATTGTGCCTATCATATGATAGTTTTAGAGAACTTATTTTGACTTATTCATAATTCTAGTGTATGGATTGAGGAAAAAGAAAATTCTTAATGGTTCTACAGCTCTTTGCTTTCTATTAAAGAGGTTTTTCCCCCCAGAAATCAGTGCAAGACTTTATTTGTTCGACAGTCCTTTCATCTGAGTAGCCACTTGTTCAGACCACTTTTGCAATGTTCTCAAAACTACTAGCAATTATTTTCTATAAGTTTATTTGGATTCTTCTAAACCCTCTCCACCTTTAATTATCTAAATACATTGTTTAGTATACTAACAAATACATATACCTAGTCATAGAAAGAGAATAGGACAAGAAATGATGAAACACAGTTTACAAAATGAAAAAACAAATAAATATAAACACTAGCCATGTCATGAAATTCAGAAACCAAACTCTTGAAACAAGGACCTTCGATTCGAGTCAGAGTGCGTATTGATTTTGTTGCTTTTGAAAAATAACTGCTGTATTTCTCTTTAGTTTCCCCAAATTTATCATATGTTAGCCACAACTGAACCAAGAATCCAGGGTAGGGTAGACTAATGATTTCAATTTCTTTTTATGTTTATAACAATTTTTATTAATTTATGCTATAACATACAAAAGAAATACAAAAGCAAAAAGAAGAAGAAACAAGGAGGGGAAAGGGGAAGGGAAAAGTATGGAGGAGAAGAGGCAAAAAGAAAGAAAAGACATTTACTTCCAACTCCCTTTGGTGCAGTAGAATAAGGCATTAACATCAAACCTCAACTTTTTTACTTTTACATAATAGTTTAAACTAGCCATTTCTACAACAACACCTAATGGTTTCAAATTGTGACTTGATGCTGGTCAAAAAAAGTTATGTCTCCCTTAAGTTGATTCAAATCCTGGCAATTACACAAACCCATCCATATTATTTTGTATTATATAAAATTTGTAATAGGCTTAGTGACTAATAGACAACTAGTGCCCCATTGGATCATCCTTTCAGAGATATGTGCTTCCTAAACAGAGAAACAAAATGAGCATGAATGGGGGAAGGAAGGAAGGAAGGAAGGAAGGAAGGAAGGAAGGAAAGGGGGAGGGAGGAAGAAGGAAGGGAAGAGGGAGGGAAGGAGGAAGGAAGGAAGCAAGGGAAGAGGGAGGGAGGAAGGAAGGATTTCTGATGTTCCCTGGCAGCTTCCTACAAGGAAATTCAGTGAAGAAGCTGGCAGATAATCAGAAGTCACTTCTACTCCCATTTGTTTTTTGCCTACCCATGGCCATGCTGTTTCTTTGTTTAGGAAATATCTCTGAAATGATGACCCAATGGGGCACTGGTTTTGTATTCTTAATTAATTTTGACATAAAGAAGTGTGTTAAAATCCCACTTAGTTTATAGAAAAGGATACAGTAAATGTTAAAAGGAGCTCAAGATTGATATCAGTACTTAGAAGGATTTCTACAGTAATATTTGTAAAATCTTTGAAATAGACTGATAAATTATTGAGGAAGTTTTTATAGGAAGGACAAATCTCTGGATTTGCTTTATCTAAACTATGACTTAAATATGACAGGGGTTACAATATTCTTGACTTTAAGCTTAATCAGTGGGCCTATATTCCAACTTCTATTTCTCTATGGAATTCAAATGATCCAATCCAAAACCATTAAGGAGACAATTAAAAAGCTATTACATGATATCTTAGCAGAGTCTGCTTCCTAATATTATATTGTGTGTGTGTGTGTGTGTGTGTGTGTGTGTGAGAGAGAGAGAGAGAGAGAGAGAGAGAGAGAGAGAGAGAGAGAGAGAGAGAGAGAGAGATGTGGGGCAGAGAGAGAGAGAGAGAATATTCAGTTTACTGTTCAGATTAAAGGATGCAGAAGTATTTGGAAAATGTTGAGACAGAAGTATAACTTTTACTGCTGTTTTCATTTTACCATCTAGAACAGGGGTGCCAAACTTGATTTCATTGAGGGCCACATGAGAGTTGTGTTTGACCTCTGGGGGCTGGGATGGGTGTGGCCTGGGTGGGCATGGCCAGCTCAACATCACTTGTGTCAGGGGTGCCTGTGGTGGCCTGAGTGCTCTGCCAGCGAAAACAGGCTCCCAAGCTCCGCTTTTGGCCTTGACAGCCTCCTGCAATCCTCTGCTAGCAAAAGTGGAGCTTGTGAGGGCTGCCCGCAGCCCATCCAAGCTCCATTTTAGCTGGCAGAGGCACTGTGGGGTGGTACTTTGCTGTTTACAGGGCGGCCCTGCAGGCCAGATCTAAACATCCCAGGGGGCGGCTCCGGCTCCTGGGCCTTGAGTTTGGCACCCCCGCACTAGAATAATTACAATTTGAAATTACATTTTTTTAAAGTTCAGATATACTATATTAAATTAAAACATCTCTTGATTTCACAGGTTGGTCTAGATGCATTTGTAACATCTAAAACACTGAACTGTTATGAGCTCTGAAATAAGCTTTAATAATTTGAATTATGTGTTTGCTTATGAACAATTAAGCAGCATTACTAAGATAGATGCTAGTTATTTGCAAGAACTTTGGGATGAAAAATTGCAGTGGCCCATATTAAGAAATCACTGATTAAAAGTCTTGAAAATAATTATGTTTTTCTTGATCCTAGAACAAAATCAATATATGATTGTTTCATGTTTTTCGGATGCTTCATTTGCCAGCTGTGGTCATTGTAATTCATGTCCCCATCATTACACTATTAGATTATTGCAATATGTTTTACCCTGAAAATGACCCAGAAACTACAATTGCTACTATGTAGTTGCCAGGATGTTAGGGAACAAACCACTACCTACTTATTATCTAGTTACTTCATTGGTTACTTAATGGTTTACAAGTCCTATTCAAAGTCTTGCTTCTGAACTCTAGAGCTGTAATAATATGTGAGAATTTCCCTGAGGAAAGAGAGGGAAAAATGCTGCTTAGGAAATGATCAGATAAGAGAATGGGATCTCCCAGTGGCTTAGTGATTAGAGGAAGCAACTTAGGACTCAATTGATCAGGTGGTTAAAAATGGCAGCAGGATATTTGTTCCTTCAGACTTGAAATATTCTGTTAACGTAGCCTTACAATAACATAGAACTAGCTCAAATAGCGGTGTTTTCCTTTTTGGTTTACCTGGGAGGACTGACAAAAGGTGTAGGACAACTCGGCATGGCTAACTCGGTGTGGCCAACTCACCACGGCCAACTTGCTGTGGCCAACTCACTGCGGGACAACTTTCCACAGGACAAGAGTTGCACCAATTTCAAAGAAATAGTGTAATAGAATCCTTAAAGAAAGGATCCAAAAGGAGAGACAAAATGAAATGTGAATGACAAAAATTAAAGTATTTTTAAAAATATTTTAAATACTTAAATCAAATTGTTGAATTATCCCACAGTGAGTCATCCTGAGGCGAGTTGGCCTCCTGCAAGTTGGCTGTGGCAAGTTGGTTGTGGCGAGTTGGCCAAACCAAGTTGTCCTATTCTGCTGACAAAAGCCCTGCATCACTTAAGAATCATCTCCAGGTAGAATCTGCCATGTCCATGAGCATGTATAAAGAGGCAAGTCTTGGGGATCTGCCTCTTCTTGAGAGCTGAAGGCAATCCCTGGCCTTTGGAATATCCTCACTTTGAATCTACATGCTGTGTCCTCCTAGCTGATATTCTACAAGGCAGTTAGGATGGCATCTTTTGATCAGGTATTTGATGGATACCTTTTATTATTAATAGTCTGCTGTGGTTTCATTTTTTTGGGGTTTTGGGGTGGTTGTGAGCTTTGGTTTGGATGTGTGTTTTTAATTCTGTCATTGTAAATTGTCTGATATGTGTGAACCGGAGGGTGTGCATATTGTGAAAAGAAAAATAACTATTATTGAGAAAGAGGAAAAAATGGAAGGTACATCCGTTATGATAGGGGCTTGCCTCCTTTTATCCCATTTTAGTTTAACACCCAATTGGTAATGTTATTTTGAAAAGTAGTATGATATTTAAAGATGTTAATATAACATTTAATCTTATATCCACCATCTGGAATCCACCAGTATATAAAATGGACCGTCAATTTATTGAACATGATATATTGTAAAAACTATTCTGTTATTATGGAAAGCTTACTGCCTCTCTGTATTGAAATATTTGATTGATGGTATGCATTTGTTCCATTGATATAATGAAAAGACTGGTGGCCAATATTATCTTGTGGGGTTTTTTTTAGCTTTTTATTTGCTTTGCTGTTTTCCCCAATAGTTTCCCCCCCCCCTTTCTGAATGTTAAACATTTTCATAGCAAATGAATGAAGGTTTTTCAGCAGACAAATCAGTGTGGAAAAAGTGTGCTGCTGTAGGGAATATTAAGAAGGAAGGTATTATGAATAAACTTTGTGAAATTGGTTATGGATTCAAAGATCTTCTATATTGCATATTGTGAAAATGACCAGATTTTATTATTTATAGTATTGTGGAGGGGGGGAGGTATAGACATATGGTATACTATACTATACCATATTATTACACTTGATATAGTTTGTATCATAGAACTTGAACAGACTATACTACATGTAATAGTAGAGATCAATGACATCTCTACTACCGAGATGCTCTACAAATGAGAATGCTCAAAGAAAAGAAAGAAGAAGAAGATAGGAAGAAGAGATTTAAAATCTCATGTAAGATCAAACTCTTCCATTATTGCTTTACTTTTAAAAAAAAAAATAGGTTGATGGGTGCCATCTGTGGGCATCACACTGTTCATCCTTGAGATTGATAAATAAGTAGATCTGATATAAATTAGCTTCCTTTTTTTCCATAAGGAAAGAGTATAAAAAAGAGACTGCAAGGATCAGCCATATTTCATTAATTTATGCAACCCCCTCCCCCAGAAGATTCATATTCATCTATGCACTTTGAGCAGGTTTCTTCCAACTAGCACATAGCTCCTGATTAGAAAGCAACTGGTGTACACGTGGTCCAGTATTACATCTCCAAGAATACTTGGAAGCTTTCATTGCAAACAGATAGAAACAATGACATATAACCCATTCATATTTGCTTTGTTGTTCATTTAGGAATGATGTAAGGAGATGATAAATATAAGGAAGCATTATTACTAAAGGCTGAATACTGTGAAACTGTTTCTGCACCTTTGAGTAAAATATAATCCTTTGAGTAAAGGTCAAGTCCTTTGTGTAAAGGTCAACTCTCTTTTGACTATTAAATATTTTGAACTTCAAAAGTTATATCAATTGAATATGAATATAAAATTATGCTTTCTATTATGAGTAGATGGTATGAAATAATCATTCAAAGGTAACTTAGAAGCTTCCACTCAGTCCTTTCTGATATTTGACCTCTTTCCAAACTGGTTTACTTTCATCCACAACTGTCATCGGTCCATTTCTGGGACCAAGATAAATATGTAGAAAAATCTATGAATGACTTTTTTTGTTGTTGCCAAACTGCAACCACAAGAGTCTTGCTTCAATGTCCAGTGTGATTACAAACATAATGGTGGATGGGGATGCATTAGCCTTTTAAAATAGCTTTAATAACTACTAATATGCTCATAACTGTATTCCTTGAGGTATTTCTTCCTTTGTGCAGACATGATAGAAAGCACAATTTTTTTTCTTCTAAATCTAGGAAAGCTGTTTTTAAAGAGGAGTGAATTTGAACAACAAGAAGGGAAAAAGCTAAATAATCCTTCCAAGCCAAAATAGGATTATGATACTTTCTGCTTTGTCTAAAAGCAATTGAGACTTTATCTAAAACCAACTGTTACTATTCATAAAATGTTAATATGGGTCACTCTTGTTCATACTTTCCACCTTCATGCATTCCATTCCATTTCTTGGACATCTCACATTCTCTAGTCTGCCACAGGCTTTTACACAGATGGCATCTGTTTAGCTTCATAAACATGGACACTTGTTTCTGAACATCAGAACTGAAACTGTTTCTGATGGTTCCTGAACTGATTTATACTTATATTAAGGTGAAGATATTTTTAAGAAAGGAAGCCATCAAACCAACCCCAGCCTAGGTGGCGCAGTGGTTAGAGTGTTGAACTGCAGGCCACTTCTGCTGATTCAATCTAGCGGTTCAAATCC
>JANHFL010004161.1:38639-50334 GCA_032468155.1 Oxyrhabdium leporinum
CCTTCCATCCTTCCGAGGTGGGTAAAATGAGGACCCAGATTGTTGGGGGCAATAGGCTGACTCTGTAAACTGCTTAGGGAGAGCTGTAAAGCATGGCAAAGTGGTATATAAGTCTAAGTGCTATTGCTATCAAAGGAATTCTGAGATTGAAGTCCAGATCTCTTAAAATGGCCAAGGTTGAGAAACACTGATGTAAAGGTTGAGAAGTGATAAGCTGTTAGTCCTGGCTTGAATTCTAAGAATAATTATTGAAATACTATAAGAAGAAGAGCAATCTTTGGACCGTAGATGTACCAAAGTCTTTAAAAAAAAAAAATCGAAAGGATTGATAAAGAAACCAAGATAGGAAAGCTTAGAGATTGTATTCACCAGGCATTAACCTTGATGTGGGGGATTTTTTATCTCTGCCATCTCTGTATTTGAGATGGATCTTCTACAGCAGGGGTGTCAAACTCCTTGCCCGTGGGCCGGATGTGTCACGTGCTGGTCATGCCCACGCCCGGTTAGCGAAGGGGGAAAAAGTCATGATACGTCACATGAAGATGTGACAATGCAAGCTTGACACCCCTGTTCTACACACCCTGCTGAAGACCCAATATCACTATGGTGAAGCTCCATATCCTTTGTAAAGAATGTGAAATGAAGCTTCTGCAGCTGATATATGAATGAATTGCATATAAATCATATAAGCAACGATACTAGCTCATAAAACCCAGTACAGATATTTCTGATTACCACAGATGAAACATCTTCAGTAC
The DNA here is from genome assembly GCA_032468155.1 of Oxyrhabdium leporinum. Classification (NCBI taxonomy): domain Eukaryota; kingdom Metazoa; phylum Chordata; class Lepidosauria; order Squamata; family Cyclocoridae; genus Oxyrhabdium; species Oxyrhabdium leporinum. The sequence goes on from JANHFL010004161.1 coordinate 39,398, forward strand.
TGAGTGATCCTGTCTATCTCTGATTTAGTGCTTCATCCAATAATCTCAATTCTGATATTTTAAACGTTTATCTGATCATCATTTTAACACATTAGATTTAACTATATGTAAAACAACATTTCATTCAGCAGCAGGGATATGCATAGTCACTCTGTCTTGTTGCCTTCAAATGGTCACCTGTGGTGCTCCTTTCATTCAATTCTACCTGATATAAATGTGTATCTGCTAAAGGGGAATAACAGCAAAGGAAACCCAGCACTTTTTGACTCTGTTGTTCAACTTCCCAGAGGCTTCGCAGCATAAGCGGAATTGTTGGCTAGATCAGCGTTCCTAAACTTCTTGTCCAGTGAGTAACTTGGATCACAGCACCTCCTTGTCAGGCTAATTGGGAGAATGGTATTTGAAGCCCAATCCATCTGGGTGAAGATGCCTGGCCTGCCAATTCTTTGCCTAATTCAGCAATGCAATTTCTGTCTTCTAATCCACAAAAAGATGAGGAGATGCTTTATTATGGAAATAAAGTAAGGATTTAGAAACGTGATAGATCTTAAAACAGAAAGAAAGAAAAAACAGCTGTGAGTCTCTTTAGCCTCCACTTTAAACTGCAGCTTAGTTTGCTAAAGTATGTGGGTTTAAGATGATTTAGCCCAAACTAGTCAATTAGACTAAATCAGCTTAAATCCAATTATTTCATCTTAACTGACTTGTGGACTAAGCAGTAAAAATTAGGGAGTTTCGACTGGGTGAAGATGATTAAGGGAAGATAAGATTAAGAGAAGAAAAGACAAAGGAATCTCAGATTATATTCATCTAAAGACAATAGCTTGCTGTAAGTAAAAGAATGTTATTGCCTCCTTCCCATTCCAGCATTGATACAATATATAATTAATTCATTGTATGTGTTTGCAAATTGCATTAAAGTACAATGTACTTTATTTGGTTTCTACTTAGCATTTCATGTGAGCCAAATGCAAAGGTATGTAACTTGTAACTGTTGGACCACCTGCACCCTTCCAAAGCCATGAGTACACCTTCCCAAAGTTGAGAAATTGTAAGAGAAACAATTAAGCACATGGAGAGCAATAATGATAAAGCTTGTTAATTTTATTTAATACTGGTTAGATTTAAATGCTATCCTTACTTTCTAGACCTCACTCATTTCTCCGTTTCACTTTTGGAAAAGCGCCCACAGCATACCATGCAATGCCAATATGTGGCCTTCATGTTGAAAAGTTGCATATACTTTATTGATCATGATGTGTGAAGTCAGTCAGTTTGTTCATTACTTATTCTAATATGTGGGTCTGTTTCAATATACAATTTGGAAGAATTTGGTTGCAAGGTAAGGTTCTAAAACTATTGAAGGTTTCATAGACTAAAATTGGCATTCCTACTGGTATCCAAAATATATAGTCAGAGTAGGCATTTTAGCTACCAAATACTGCAGTAAACCATAGAAGTATGGAGAAAAAAAATATGAAGAATGGTTGCAGGAATTGGGTATGGTTTGTCTAGAGAAAAGAAGGACTAGGGATGACATGATAGCAGTATTCCAGTATTTGAGGGGCTGCCACAAAAAAAGAGGGGGTCAACTTATTTTCCAAAGCACCAGAAGACAAGACACGAAACAATGGATGGAAACTAATCAAGGAGAAGAGCAACCTAGAACTAAGGAGAATCTTCCTAACAGCTTGCCTTCAGAAATTGTAAGTGCTTCATCAATGGAGGTTTTTAAGAAAAGACTGGACAGCCACATGTCTGAAATGGTATAGGGTCTCCTGCTTGATCAGGGGGTTGGACTAGAAACCTCCAAAGTACCTTCCATCTCTATTCTGATTGATTGAAAAGTCTGCACCACTAGTATTTAATGCAAGTTCAGGAAGAGATGAATTAGAAGGTAGAATCCATTGGGACTTTCTGTTATTCAAACTATCCAATCACAAGAACTGGGAGAGGGCCATTTTCTCTCCTTCTGCTATCTCTTATTTATCTGCAAAATCCGCTGTAATCCTCTTGAAGCAGATTTTGATGAGGCAAAGTGGACTGTTAGGAGAAGTTGGAGAAAATTCTCTGAAGCCCTTCTAATCATATAAAATTAGTTCCATCTGCAACCTTTGTCTTAAAGATCACAGCCCTTTCCATACAGAATTAGACAATCATTTGTCTGAAATGGTATAGAGCAGGGGTGTCAAACTCGTGGTGTCACAGCAGCATCACGTGACATATCGGGCCTTTTTCCTTCTTCACTAAACCGGGCAGGGCCAGCATGTCACACATCCGGCCGATGGGCCACGAGTTTGACATTCCTGATATACAGTTTCCTACTTGAGCAGGAGGTTGGACTAGAAGTCCTTCAAGGTGCCTTCCAACTCTGTAATTCTGTTATTTGTGCTGAACTGGGAGCTTTCAGACATGGCTATAAAATTAGAAATCCAAGTCACCCCAAAATTGAGGGCGTGAGAAAGCTTGAGCATAATCTTTTATGGGCACCTTCTTCCCTGAGTGATAAAGATGCTGAAACTAGAACTAATTTTATATAGATTCAATTTAAATTGCTTAATCTCTATTTAGACAATGACTATGTACATGAGCATCGGCAGAATAATAATTGTTTGTAATTTCAATATCTCTCTCACAATCTATCTTGCATCTAAGTCCAACTCATTTTAGAATAAGCCTAAAGGAGTACATCCCATCCCAGTATGACCAGATCTATTTCCACCTAATACCACACCCTTGCCACTTGCATTCCAGGAAAGATTTCTCCACTCCAGGAAGGCCCTTGATCTTTCAGATATGAATTTTGGTTCATATGTTCTCTACATGTGATAAAACCATGCCTATGAATCTGCAGTAAGGCAGTCTCAAAGGTGCCACAAACTAACACTCAAATAGAACACTGCATTTCTTCCTCCACCTTAACACCACAGAAGGCTAGATGGCAGAAAGTTCCTGTTAAACACTAAGCCTCAAAATATTTGGTCAATGAAGGCATCTCCTTTGATCTGCATCTGCTGCCCAGAAATTGTAGATTGAACATTCCAGGATTAATAACATTTTGACACACCTTCTGAGAGGTGTGTCAGGCTCACCAACAGAGAAGAGGGCTTTCTGCATGTGGCCTAAGGGAATTTAGTAAAAACCAAATGCTACAAGGAAAAAAAAAAAAGCACCAGTAACTCAGAGATTAGCAGAGACCAAGAACTGTCTGAGGATAACAGTGTCATTATCTACAATTTCCAAGCACTTAAGGTCATTTTTTTTAGGCCGTTAGCGATTTTGTCTCTTTTTTTCTGTATATATGTATCAACTAGTAGACATTCCTGAAAGTGAGATGAAAAATGAGCTGACTGTCTTCAAACATGAATGGCAGGCTTTCAGAAAATATCTTGGAGAAGCAACCTGATTATGTTGATTTCCACCAAAGCTGTAAACCAGATAGTCCTGAAAATAAATTGATCTGCCCTCTTTTGAAGGCTGAACACCATGTTTGGAAACTTTTCATTTTTTTTTAAAATAATGCTTGTACTTAGGCTTTCTTGGATGCTAGAGGGAATTTTATTTCTGTCACCAGCCAATGAAACAAATACGTTTAGGTAAACTAAGATCAACTAATAGTAAATTAAGAATATATACAAATTCAAAACTCTTTTTCTATCTAGGTATTTACACATTTCAGCAGTACCAAAATTTGGCTACCACATAAGATAGCAATAGCACTTAGACCATGTGTCTTAAGCTTGCTGCGTCACGTTGCCATTGCGTGACGTTTCGTGATGTTTTTCCCATTCGTAAAGCTGGGGTGGGCATGGCCTGTGTGTGACACATCCGGCCTGCAGGCCGCCAGTTTGACACCCCGACTTATAATGCTTCACAGTGTTTTGCAGCCCTCTCTAAGCAGTTTACAGAGTCAGCTTACTGCCCCCAACAACCTGGGTCCTCATTTTAACGACCTTGGAAAGGTAGAAGGCGGAGTCAACCTTGAGCTGGTCAGAATCAAATTGCCAAACTCCTGGCAGTCAGCAGTCAGCAGAATTAGCCTGCAATACTACATTCTAACCACTGCACCACCACAAGTCCTATTATGCAGATAGGAGTCATTGGAGAAACCAGAAAAATGTCATAAAAGGAGATATAATAGAGTTGCATGAGTCTCTATCAAGACAAAGAATAGTGATCCCAGGGGTCACAGGAACAAAACATTTTGCACAAGGAATTTCACTAAGTCTAACAACTGCTGAGAAGATGATGTTAAGTTGTGCCAATGTATATCTTGCATTTAGAAATAGAGAAAGTGCTTTAATGGTCTTCCAGAGCAACTGAGTTAATTCCTTATAATTTAACTGAATAGAATTTTATTTCTGGCTTCCCACATCTTTGCTTAAGAACTTGTTCAAGTCCCAAGGGAAACAATCTCTTCAGGGAAAACCCATATATATATACTTTTTCATTTAATATGCGGAGTTGGACTGGAATTTGTTGATCAAGGCCTTTGGTGCAAAAATCAACTTCAATGAAAATTAAAGATAGAAACCTGTTCCCTGGTTTCCACTTTAGTAAGACCTGCTTTCATTTGGAGCGTCACATATCACACACATTGATACTGTCCTCTAAGGTATTTAACTCTAATACCTTTTGAAGACTGTATCAATATGTGTGATGTATGATGCTTAATTGAAGCATCATAATTGAACATCATAAAGGGCTAATGCCTTTGCTTCATGTAAATTTAATGTTGTAGAGATATTTTTATTGGGGGGGGGGAGGCCACTATGGCAGAAGATTCTAAAAGAAACATCTTCAACATCACTGTCTATGGTATGGAAGATCATGTCAATATTTAAATTGATTTGCTGTTATATTTCAAATCAGTTGAATGATAAAGTTCTTTTTCTGGGCCTTTTTACAAATCACACAGATTTGTTCTTAAAGTAATTAATCTGGAAATGTTCTATTCTTTAATACATCAGCCAATGCCTGCAGAATTATCCTTAATCTCACATCATCTGTGAAAAGAAACACTCAGTATAATTGTTTTCCACTTTTGTGGGATGCTCTGCTAAATAATTTAATGCTCAATGATGGCTTTGATATAGGAATGAAACAAAAATGCATGTTTGTTTCATCGCCTCCTCTTTACTAGCTGGAATGTCATCTGAAAGCGGACCTAATGGATTACATCTGACTCTCAATCATTAATTTATAAAGGGGAGCAAGTAGGTGTTGATCAATTGTTGAACTCTTAGGTTTAGTCCAAGCTTTTTCTCTGGAAATGTAGGATGATGGAAAGAAGCTGGCTGGATTTTACATGTAAAGTTGCATCACTGCAGTCTTGGGAAAACAGGTGCCTAGTGAAAGTGCTGTACTTTCAAAAGCAAAGAAAGCATAATGGGTGGATGTAAATATATGGCTTGTTGGGCCTTTATTGCAGAGTAATTTTTATTAGGCTTTTTTTTTCTTCAAAAAATAACCTTTTAAAACTAGTATATTATGAATATTTTAGCAAGAATTACTTTTTTACAAAAGACCCAAAAATTCTTTAGCACAAATATAAAACAATAAACAGCAAATTAAGAATTTATTCACCTGCAAGTCTGTATAAGCAAAGACATTTGCCCACTGTCTCCACTCTGGAATCCCTCAAGTGTGTTGGAATCGTAGTTCCATTATTCTAAGTCTTTGGTCTGCTGGTGACGAATTCTGGGACATGCAGTTCCAACACGTCAAGCAAATCTTTTATTACAATCATAGACTAACATAATGTCTCCAATATCTCAGGCGCTGCCACAGAGAAGAGAGATTCAAGCTATTCTTCAAAGCACCTGAGGGTAGAACAGGAAGCAATGGGTGGAAACTAATCAAGGAGAGAAGCAACTTACTGTAGAAATAAGGAGAAATTTTCTGACAGTTGGAACAATTAATCAGTGGAACAACTTGCCTCCAGAAGTTGTGAATGTTCCAACACTGGAAGTTTTGAAGAAGAGATTGGATAACCATTTGTCTGAAGTGGTGTAGGGTTTCCTGCCTGAGCCAGGGGTTGGACTAGAAGACCTCCAAGGTCCCTTCCAACTTTGTTATTCTGTTATAATGAGTATGGAGATTCTCAGTCATCCAGGTCATGGTGGTCCCAACTATAGTTGTTTTTTTCAAAAGGCAACTGGACATTGTTTTTTCCCTGAAGATGTTTCGCTTCTGATCTAAGAAGCTTCTTCAGTTTTGAACTAAAGAAGCTTCTTGAATGAGAAGAGAAATATCTTCAAGGAAAAACAAAGTCCAGTTGCCTTTTGAAAAAAATACCTTTGGGATAGACAAACACAAGTTCCAACACATTTAGAGGAACATCTGGTGAAATGGCAATGCAGGAGATTGCACATAAGTGAACTCCACCAGATAATGTTAAAGTTTATTCTATAAATATTGTGTAGCAGCTTTTTAATTGAATTTTTATTGAAGCACACGGTGTCAGTATCAGCTCTGGTTTGACTGCGACAAGCTACGTTTGCAGAAGTGCTACATGCCGATAACAAAGAATGTAACACACTTAGAGGACACCAGATTGGAGATGACAGGGATAAGCACATAGATTCCATTGTGTCTGCCCACCCCACTTTAAATACAGAGGAATTCTCACTACAAGAACCAGTTAGAGGGTGAACAGAAGTAACACAATTCAGTGAGAATGATAATTGCTGCTTTTGATCACCAGTTGTCATTCTGAGTTTGATTTTTTTGTTATGATAATGAGTATGGCTGGCTACTTTGTATCTAAGTTGTAACAAACTTTATGAAATCCTGTCATAAATGAATATATTTCCACTTGAGTGTTTATATTATAAGTCTAGGATGCTGAACTATGATTAGCTCAGTGGCCACATCAGACTTGCCACAGTGTGGTGAAGGCCATATTCAAAATGGGCAGGATCTGGATATCTTGGAGAATGTGATTCAAAGGTTTTAAGAAGATCAATCATGATGATTTAAGAGGAATCTTGCCTTTTGACATCCCTCACCCACAAAAAACATGCAAAGCAAGGATTGATATTCTGAAAACCAATAAAGAATATTTGTAACTCAAGGTTGAAATGAGGGGTCCCTCGTGCTCTCCGAGCTTGCTTTTTTCCTTTCAGATGTTTCATTACCCAGACTTGGTAACATCATCAGTGCTAGTGATGATGTTACCTAGTTTGGGTAATGAAACATCTGAAAGAAAACAAGCAAGTTCAGAAAGCACCAGGGACCCCTCATATTTTGAATAAAAATGAAAGGGACAGCCTTTTTCCAAGACAAGAAACAATGGATGGAAACTAATCAAGGAGAGAAGCAACCTAGAACTAAGAAGAAATTTCCTAATCGTGAGAACAATTAACCAGTGGAACAACTTGCCTCCAGAAGTTGTGAATGCTTCAACACTGGAAATTTTTAAGAAGAGATTGGACAACCATTTGTCTGAAGTGGTATAGGGTTTCCTGCCTAAGCAGGGGGTTGGACTAGAAGACCTCCAAGGTCCCTTCCAATCCTATCCTATTCTATCCTATTTCCTAGCTAAAAAGCATGATATTTCAGAGTTTTATGAAATTGTGACTATATAATATTTATATGGTTATCATTTTTAAAATCTAAATGTTGTATAAGGGAGAGAAAAGATCTAATTCATAGTACCAAAAGAATGCTACATCACACATATTACATTCAGCAAATAATCAGAAATTGTTTTTATTTAGGATTCTGTTTCTAAAGTTTTTCTTGATTTTGTTTTTTTTCCATTGTATTATATTATTAAAACTGGTGCTAAAAAAAAAATCAAGATTGTACATTTTCTGATAATTTTCCAAGAGTTCTCTGCTTAGCACATATGGTGGTAATTTGAAGGGGTAAGAATGAAAAACTAGAGAATAAACTTTGATAATCTGTCTTTATTATATCATATTAAGTCTATACTAAAACTATTTTTCTGTATGAAGATACTGACTAAGTATATGACCTACTTTTCCTAAATATTTTGTTTACAATATAAGAAAAATAAATAATGTGCCAGTTGACAGCATGCTCCAGTAAAGGATAATAATTCACACATAATTACAACATTACTTAGAAATGCTTGATTATAGTGTGCACTTTTATAATTAGTATCTGACACTTCAAAAAAGCACTGAAAATCATTTTTAAAAACCCCATACATTTCAGAATTGAAACAAAGTTATGAAAATATTAATGATAATAAAGGAAATGGGAACAATGTGTTAGAGTTTGAATTAATTTTTGCCATCAAACATAAGGTTTGTAAACTATAGGAGGTAGTAAGAATATAATGTTCCTCATGTACAAAGAGTTTTTATGAGTGATGTTCTTAAATATATTGCATGCCTTTACAATCAACATAACAGTTTCATTTTTTTAGGAGTTGATATAATTATATTTGTGGGTGTCTTGGCATGTGCAGTATCCCAGATGGTATCTGTGGAATGTCAAAATTATTATTTTTAATAATGACCAAAATTTCAAAAATGTCTTTCAAAATATTATTTTATTGCCCATGATAGTTTGGGCACCTATAAAGGTTGCTAATCCTTACTCTATTTATTAAATCTCAATATCATAAACTGTAATTCCATAGTTAAAAAGAAAACAGCCATTTTAAAGTAAAATAAAAGGCATTAAGTATATAATGAGAAATGTTTGAATTTGATTGAGGAAAAGCATTTCTAAATTCTATGTGTGAATTTACCTCATTTTTTTCAGAGGCTTTGGGTCTCATTGAAGACCTTACTTTCATAAGCTTACAATAATACCTTGATACTCAATTGCTTTGAAACTCATTGAATTTGGTATTCATTTTGACACAAAAATTATGTCCCGGTACTTACTGTTTGTTTGGTACGTAGTGCACAAACTAGAATTTTTCAGTGTCATCTGCCTTGTGTCCCATTACATTGGTCCTTATTACTTATAAGAAAAAAATTGTTTGGTACTCATTGTTTTTGGTACTCATCATGCCTCCAGAAACCAATTAACAATGAGTACTGAGGTACTATTGTATAAGTGAGCAACCTCTGTATTACAGTTCTGTGCAATACCATTCTTTCTCTAGAACTCTGTTCAAGTGTGCGTTTGGGTCTTAGTACAAATAATGATATTTCTCTCTCAGGAAGAGCAACCTCAGTTTTAAGAAATGTAAAGATTCATGAGCCTTGCAGTTAGCATTCAGATAATTTTGATTTTAATAAATATATTTTTAAATGTATAGAAAAAAGATGAGTGAGTTTCAGGTATTTTCAGTTTGCAGGGTTGGGAGAATAGCATGCCTCTGTTATGTTAAATGCATATATCAATAAGTGTAAAATCAACTTTCAGTAATGCAAAATAGTTATAGCTTATGGCAGGAATCATTCTTAAAAATCAAACTGATTGATTACAGGTAGTCCTTGACATACAACCATTCATATAGTGACCTTTCAAAGTTACAAAGGCACTGGAAAAAAGTGACTTATGACTGTTCTTCACACTAATGACTGTTACAGCATCCCTGTGTCATTTGATCAAAAGTTGGAGGCTTGGCAACTGGCATGTATTTATGACTTGCAATGTCACAGGGTCATGTGATCCCCCTTTGTGTCCTTCTAACAAGTAAAGTCAACGGGGAAGCTAGATTCATTTAACAGCCATGTTACTAACTTTAACAACTGCAGTGATTCACTTAACAAATAACAAGATGGGTCGAAATATGGGACAAAACCCACTTAACATCTGTCTTGCTTAGCAACAGAAATTTTAGGCTCAGTTGTGATTGTAAGTTGAGGACTTCCTATGTGTGTCATTAAGTCAGCGTTGACCCTTATCACCCACATAAACAGACTTTCTCCAGGATAATCTGACCTGAACTTGACCCTATGTATATTCCAGCTTTGCACCCACTTCCCCTTAGTCAAGTCAATCTACCTTGGTGCTGATCATCCTTTTTTTTCCTTCCACCTTTCCCAGCATTGTTGTCCTTCTAAGGGAAAAGAGTTTTCACATAAAGTGTCCGAAATATAATAATTTGAGCCTGCTCGAGGATGCCTTGAAAAATGTGTACTGAATTATTCTGTGATCCGTTACTTTGCTTCTTTGGACATCAATGTTATTCACAGGAATTTTACCTATCACCAAAGTTCATTCATTACTCTTCCAACCCTGCTTCTTGAGCTCCAGCTTGATCTGATCTTTATAGGTGTAGATGTCACACCATCTGAATATATTTCCCACTTTCATTGCTGCTCTACCAGTTGCTGGTCTATGACCTATTTCTTGACTCTTGGTTCCCTTAGTGTTGATACTTGATTCTAAAATAAAGAAGCAGACCACTGATTCAATATATTCATTGCCAGTTTTAACACTGGTTGTTATACTTGTCATTAATCTGGAGTTAACTATAGTATAAAGATTCATTTCATCTTTCAGTATATTCATGCTTCTTACGTTCCATGATTTCCACTGTAATTCTCTCTTTGCAGCTTTGCATTTTCTTATCAGTATCAACAACTAGATGTCCTGAAGGTTTTAATCTAACTGCCTCAGAAACATCATTAGTACTCTAAAAGATCCTCCCCAGTTCCTCAGTTAGTATATTGAGTGCCATATGTCCTGAGAGGCCATCTTCAGATATTGTCAATTGCTTTATTTTGTCTAACTGTGTGGTTTTCTTCGTAAAATACAAGATTGTTGCCTTCTCCATGCAGGATGAAGTTATTTCTTTGCCAGTATCATTAAAGTGATCATGTACTTCCAGCATCTTCCGGTATTATAGCTAACCAATGGAAGAGCCTGCTTCAGTTGGGCAGCTGGGATGACCTTTTACCTTTGGGTGACTGTGTTGGGAGCATATAGGTGGTGCAGTGGTTAGAGTGTTGAACTGCAGGCCACTTCTGCTGATTCAATCTAGCGGTTCAAATCCCACTAGG
>JANHFL010004161.1:56897-67520 GCA_032468155.1 Oxyrhabdium leporinum
GAGAGAGAGAGAGAGAGAGAGAGAGAGAGAGAGAGAGAGAGAGAGAGAGAGAGAGAGAGAGAGAGAGAGAGACTAAAATCCATCAAGCACCATCAGAAATAATTGGTCTTGACAGCTGGCTTAACAAAACACTACAGCTCAGACACCTTAATCATCCCTTGCTAGATGCAGTTGATTAGGGACTCCTTCATAGAGTTGTCTTCTGTAGAGACAAACACAAAGAATACCTGGCCTGTAGAATGGACTTATGTATGATGAGAACACATAAAAGGAAGGAAGAAGGGGTAAAAGCAGAACATGATTTCAGCCTCAGTATATCATGATTAGTTCCTGGGATTTAGAAGCATCTACTTAGTGTAGAATAAATATAGCTTCAAACAAATCCATTTTCCCCCTGGCTGTCAGCCCTCCCAAGTAAACCAGAAAACATGATGAGATGAGTGTTTCTTCTTTATTGCATCGCTACATTAACATTCTGCTAAAGCAAGTCTGAAAATACAAATCTCTCATAACTTTTGATGCATTAGATTGGATCCTTTTAAAGATTATTTCTTTGCCCCTTAACCAATTAAAGACTCCTCCCCCTTTTATCCGATCGTTTCCTAGGCAGCATCTCTTTCCCTGTCTCTCAAAATCATGCCCACATGCCATTACCTTGATTCTTTTCTGTACAGATACAAACTACTTTAGAGGTAATTTGGGGGCTATATCCTATGATACTTGTCCTTATTTGAAAGTAGTTTTTGCTCACTTAAGTTGGCCAAATCAGTTTTCATCAATTATTTTATTATCTTGTAAATTATCTTGTAAATCTGCCATATGTGCCATATCCATTCTGTAAATCTGGAAATGTGCCATATCCATTCAACTGAATCCTTAGAGTCCAAGATAACAGGTGCTGAAACATAACAGATTTTGCATATGTAGTTGGGTGCTATTAGCTTGGGGTGGGGGCAGGGAGAGATACTACTTTACCACCAGTATTTTAAAAGATGAAATAAGCTGCCTTACTCATGTGATTAAAGCAGAGTCATGGGGCACAATACAAAGACATCAGGATATGGTCTTATTATGATTCTGTACAAATGCAGAAAAACATAAGGTGCAAAAAGGAAGGAATTGCCATGTTTTTCTAAATCTCCCACATGCCTGTCACTTTGCTAGTAAGCTCCCAGAGACACAGCATCAAGTTAAACTCTTTGAGTCATATACATTAAAACATTAGCAACATTTGCACTAACTCTCACAGCCCCAGACTATTGTACAGTAGTGGCCCCAAAATTTTGGGTGCTAGGGACTGGTTCCACGGAGACAGATTTTTCTGTGAACTGGAGGGAGGTATGTGGTTTCTTACTCTGTTTGTGCAACCCAGTTTCTGGCATGCCAGGGCTCAGTGCCGGTCCACAGAGCAGGTGTTGGAGACTCCTGCTGTACAGCATATAATTTTCTAGCATGATGTATAGAAAACATTCCTTTAATACACAATACACAATGCATTAGTATAACACCTCACCGAGACATATATAAATGATTTAATAAAGCCTAAGTGATGTCTGTAACAAAACATTTCTGAATGAGAGGCTGTAGTTCATTTGTCTTGGCAACTTACCATGACATGAATTCTGATAATGTATTTGGAAAAGGACTATGGCTCATAACTTGGACAATCATTTTTCATGTGATGTATAAGAATGCTTGTCTCTCATTTAAAGGGTTCTAACAGGTCTCCGAATGGCCATCGAGGTGAGTCAGAAAGCAGGAAGTGGCTGAGGAATAATTGAATGGATTCTTAAGTAAAAAGGGGTGTGTTTTATTAGGCTATTATCTATGCATTCATTAGATTTCTAGATCATATTTTCTCCAAGAGCAAAAGGCAGGGGAAAAGAGATTTCTCTTCCATTTACCCCTAAAACAGCAACCTTGAAAGGTAGATGAGACTAAGAGCATATGACTTGCCCAAAGACCTCCAGAGACTTCCAGGCTTCAACTGGATAATGTAACATGCACTCACCAAGTCAAAGCATGGTTAATTGTCACCTTCATGCCCTTCATCCTGTGCTCTGCTTTACACATGGCATAACCCAGATTGATTGAATATGGTGCAATTTCAAAGATAGTTTCATGCTCTGTTTATATAGCTGTCATATACTATTCATAATCTCTTCCCAAACCATTTCTCAAGGATAATTTAAAAATGCAAGCTTATTTGATTGCTTTTTTACCAGCACACTATGTGACACATTTTAGAATGTTCATGTGCTGTGGTAAAAATCAGCTCTAGCTCTTCTTTTTAACTTATTTTGAACAGCGCATACACAATCTAGATCTTGGCCATCACATACGCCTCATTAAAATTTACCGTCCATGCACAGACAGAGATATTTTTCCTCTCTCTCTTTTTTTTTAAAAACAGATGACTTCCTTTATTCCTTTATGATCTACTTTGGACTCTGAGCTGCCTTTACAGTAAAGGGGATACAAAGGAGGAAAAACTGTGTAATATGCGTTTCATTTAGATTAATTCCATTTATGCAAAAACCCTGGAGGGACCTGCAAGATCAAACAAATGTTGTGAAGCATGGACCTGTTGTGAAAGCATGGGACATGTTGAGTATGTGAACTATTTGTACTCAAGTGGAAATATCAGAAGCCGGTAATGATGTAAAGCCAACTCTATGCTATGGTGTAACTTGATCCATAACTTTTTAGGGCTGAGCTGTATGGTGCATTTTCTAAACATCTATGTACCAAATCTCTCACTATATTTGCATTAATTAGATAGAAAGCATCTCGCTGGACATTTGTGGATTACATTTCATTTACTAGGGAATATCTTAGATTTCCTAGCTCTCTAATTTAACAGCGAAACTAAACAATCTTCTATGAAATTCCACCTCATTTCATGATCAAGGAATTATTTCGTAAATAAAAATAATCTGCACTTATAGAAGCTTGCAGGCAAACTATGGCAATAGAAGCTCACCTCTTCCATAGAATAATTTGATCCTTGATATCTGGATCACACCCTCCTTGTTGGGCTTCCAGAGAGCTTTGAAGACACAGCTCTTAGAGAAAGCATTTAGAGACCACGAATGTTGACCTCGGCCCATTGGGTGATGCCTTTAGGCATTTAATGTTGTTTTCATTATTACAGTTTTCTTTTAGACTTGTGTTGCTTAATGTAAATTGCCCAGATTGTTTGGAACTAAGCAATATACAATTAAAGACAGAAAACTAAATAACTGTAACAGTGAAGCCATGGCAATCAAAAAGAAATCCAGTTACAACTCCCCCGCCCCAACCTCCTTCCCTCCCAAGAAAGGCACTCAGTTTTGTTTAAGGCAGCAAAGAAATATTCCTTACAGGCTTTGGAATGTATATTTGCTAAAGATTACGGGACATTTTTGTTTAGTCTGCATTCCGTTTAGCCCACTTTGCATCTTCAGAATTGTTATGCAAATTGAAATGCAATTATTGTGTTGATTCCCTGTTTCTCTGAATATAGTGATATGGTTTGTTTTGGTTTGTTTTCTGTTCAAAAATGCTTTTACTAGGAAAAACTATGCCAAAAAATGTATGAGAGGGGAAATTGTGCATAAAACTGGAATCATGGAAGCTTAAATTACTATTTACATTTGAGTAGCAATCAACAAATATTCATTTAATCTCATTTAGGGGTGGGAGAGGATCAGATATAAGTGAGGCACCTTTCTGTGAGATCTTAAAATATGTCCCATTAGGTTATAAGCCTGATTCCCTTTGGGCGAGTAAATTCAATCTCATTGTTTTCAATAGCAGCATAAATTTGTTCATTTTATTTACAGACTTCACTGATCTCATAAAATTATTCTAGATCACTGATAACAATCTATAAAAATATGGTTAAAGACCAAAGTATCCTTTGCCTTGGTATCAAACCAAACATGGTCCCAGCCCAACTGACATCCTAACCCAATGCATGGGGGAAGAGTCAGGTCTCTGTGGTCGCTCAGAAGGTTAAAAGATTGCTGCTCCAAAGACACGGAGAAGACATGCCTCCAAGTAGGGGAAGTATGAAGTAACAACATTTAAGGGAAGAGACCTGGAACTCACCTAGTTTACCTAATCTAGTAGGATGGGCAGAGAATCTATTACCTTTCTTTTACTTCAGATTTAAAAATTGTCCCCAAAATCATCACTGTACTTCTATAACAAAGGTACAGTCTCTGCTTTTCATTCAGGAAGTGACTTTCTACAATTCTTTGCAACTATTTTCAAAATTCTGTGAAACAAAAAGAATTCATGAACACATTATGCTTCCTAACAAGAAATCTCTGTTAGGATTTGAAATTTAGAATTTTTTTCCCACTTTCTTATGAACTCCAATTCTTTCCAGCTGTTCTTGTCCCCTTAACTCTTTCATTTTGCCTTCCTACTATCAATTCTTTTGTTTCCATGCTCACTTGTGCTGAAATAAGTGCTAATCTGTAACATCATATGCTTATCCATAGTTCATTTAGCAAAAAAATAATAATACCCAAAACATCCCAATGATGGTAAAGAGCCATGACAAAATTCTATGGTTTTCTCAGCATGTTAAATGGCAAGCAAAGAAAAAAAAACATATAGAACCATGATTTCCTTTCTGTATATTTTCCTGTTCCATTTGTTTTATTACACTCAAGTGAGGTTACTTCCATTTGTAGTAGATTTCTTTTTAAGGAAACTGATTCTCAGCACTCAGCTGGAAGAATTACTGTGGGACAGTATGTAATGAAGAAAATAGGAGCAATGATGTAGTGCCGAAGGGTCATTTCATTTAGAAGGTTTAGAGGTTGAAAAGATAAACACAGAGGTCTGAAAGGGTAGGAAGTCCCATTGATATCAGATAACATATACAATTTATAAACTTCCAAAATTCCAGGTTGGTAGCCTTAAGCACCAGAGGGATTTTGAGACTTCACTAGTTTTGGTTTAAACTGTGGGAAACTTTGTTTGGAAGTTGTTGTTGTTGTTGACATTGTTTGGATTACTGCATATACAACTTGAAATTTAACAATGCAACAGCAAAGAAAGTCTTCAGTGGTTGCCTCCAGAGCTACATTCCAAAATATTTCCTGTGAGCTCAATACGAGCTCCATAATGATTTCAGAAGGAGAAACATCAGAGTTGAATACAGAGTTGGAGAACTTTTAGCTCCCAATCTATTTATCTGTAGCCTTGAATCCCTCTTCAAAATTCAATAATGTGCCTGCTGAAAAATCATCCATGCAGTTTGAAATGTGCATACCTATATACATACCTATCCATCACACCACCCTCTTTCAGGGTAAGCAGTGTAATGCAGAGTGCAGAAAAGAAATAATAAATAGGAACCAGAGAAATGAAAGTCATTAAAAAAAAGAAAAAGAAAAGAAAACATAGCTAAAGTTATTTTACTCCAACCTCGTTCACTATATCTCTTTATATCTTTTTATACTTTCTATCCTTGCTCCTACCACATTCACATGCTACTTCATACATTGCCTTTTGTTGCCTTTGATCTCATTTCTGTTTTAAAGACTTCATTGGATCCCTCTAAACAGAATAGAATAAAATAACAGAGTTGGAAGGGACCTTGGAGGTCTTCAAGTCCAATCCCCTGCTTAGGCAGGAGATACTACTTCAGACAAATGGTTATCCAATCTCTTCTTCAAAACTTCCAGTGTTGGAACATTCACAACTTCTGGAGGCAAGTTGTTCCACTGATTAATTGTTCTAACCATCTAAGAAGTTTCTTCTTAGTTCTATGTTGCTTCTAAGAAGAAAATTTCCTTTTCTAAATACTTTCCCTTTCTCTCACCCCATTCACTCTATCTTCAGGTTTTGGTTTTGTGATTTGTGATTTTTTTTCTTGTGAAACTAATTCCATGGGAGATGTTGTTAATGATTTTATGTACAGTGCATTCTCTAGTTGAACCTTTTCTGATCATTATGAGTGTGTCATCTGTACAATACATCCACATTTTGGCTTGTATCTATGGAAATATTATTGTTTCTGGACCTTGCATGACTGTCCCTTCTATATATCTAGAAATGGCTGATTTTATGGGTAATCCTCTGATTTCGCTGTGCATTTGTCTTTCATATTGTAAATAAGTGGTGAGGTGGAAGTCTGTAAGCCCCATAAGTTACAGTATATCTAAATCAGTTTGAGCACCATATAAATTTATATAAATAAATGTAAACGTGAGTGCTTTAATTTTTGTTTGTTGTAGTAGATTTGGTATGTTATATACTAGTGCTGTAATTGATATTTTGGCTGGTTTTGGATTTAAGGATGTGAAAAGGGCTATGAGATCTTTCAGCTTCATAAACACACAACATATCTGTTTTTCTTTTGTTTTATTTATTTATTTATCATTTTTATTATATATTCCTCCTAGATTTCAAGTCACAATTTTTGTATGCCATGAATATTAGCCTACAGACCTGTAGATGTTGACTCGTGTTGCCCATCATAACTTTGGTCAATCAAGGATTTCAGATAATGCTTTTAGTTTGTTAGAGAATGTCTAGACTAGGTTACCAGTCTGAGTGCCATATTCAGTATTCTCTGCTAATTATAAGGTCGGCATGGATTTGTATGAAAACATTTTCCAGTATGTCACAAATCCAACCTAAGCATCTACACTATCATTCAAGAATGCTTGTACTACTATGACAGCTAGGATAACTAATTTAGAAGATGCCTTGAAAGCCAAGTTACTGTTGCCATGTTACCTGAAAATTATATGGAGATTTAATAGAGATTGAAAGGAAAGAGGATGCCAGATCCTGTTCTCCAAGAGTGAGCATATTATTTTTTCATCTTGATGAGGGAAATAATGAGGATAATATTTATCATTTGTAAAGTACAGTACCTTCTAAACATTGAAGGCATGATAGACACAAGCCCATAGTGACCGGGTCTAAACAAGAATATATGGCTGTTGCATCTTTAGTTTTCATGTAGAAAAAAGAATTTTAGCAGATGTTGCTTTGGTGAAGAATAAGACCTACACAAATTATTTCTTCTGTGCAAGTTTAAAGGATAAAGGAGACCAATATTTTACGTCTGGCAAATCCATTTCAGTAAAATCACACTATGGCCTCTGTGGACAAAAATCAATCTTTATACTAAATTACTATTTCACCTTGTACAATGGAGTTCATTTTCCAAAAGCTGATTGTGTTACTTTCAAGATATTTTACCAACTATGAAATGTTCAACCCATTTTGGAACTGCAAATTCTTCTTTTGACATTTCCTTCATGTTAATGCTGCACAATATTTTTTTAAAAAAATAATAACAGGAAATAATAAAGGAAACAGGAAATAATAAAGAAAAAAGAGTGATGCAAAGAAATTGCCCAACTAATAACCTGCTAAACTTGATTTAGATCATAATAATGTGATGTATAAGTATTCATTCCTTGGGGATTTTCATATGTAAAAAATTAGACATGTATTTTTCAAAAAGACAATATTTATTTTTAGTTTTTAGGAACCTGCACAATAAAGACAAATCATGATTATAAATCTTTATTTCTATGTCATAGAAACTATTTTTCAGGATTCCAGCTAGGGGATTGCTTATGACATTTTTCCCTAGCCAGAAATGAACACATCATAACACAACACATCGGTTATCATAAATTCTAAATCATTCAATCAACTAATCCATTTAAGCTGGATGGCAATAATGTCTTAGTAGACAGGGTAATGCATAGATTAGTTTTTATTTGCAGATAAAATAAAACTGAGGTTTTCATAGGAAGATTCTGCTAAAATGAGGTGTATCCTCAAATACTAAATCTTTATTGAAACTTTTATGTCCTCTTCTATTTGTTCCTTTATAAAATGCATTTATTTCTTAAAGACATATTTGTCTGCTGAGTTGCTGATGGCATTCCTGGTATTTCTATTGCACTATTAACATATTTATTTCTTTATTCATCAAGTTTATAGGGTTATCCATCTCATGCAAATGTGACTCTGGGCAGTATATAATAGGACTATAAAATAGATAATATATAAAACATTTATTATAAAAAATAGAATATGTAAAAATAATAAAAAGCTATATTCAGTGAATAATAATATCTGACTGTAGACGGCTATTCGATGTGTTGGTCAACAGTAGCTAGATCAACTGTGCAGAACTGAATATTTATTTTTATTTTTTTTCTGTAATGACCTCAGCTAAATCCATATATTTGGTAGTAATTATATTGGGTTTGACACCCCATAGGAAATAATATCTTCCTATACTGACATTAAGTATTAAAATACTAGGTGTTGTCTCTACTATTTTGAAAATTGTTCAGACATTATTACCTCTTCTAAAGAATCTTGTTGGTTTCCCCCCCCCCCCAACAGGAATATCTGACTATGAAAGAGGGTGGAGGGGGAAGGAACGCTAAGAAATGACACCTGGAAGAAGTTTCCAAACTTGTCTTACTGTGAAGCCATTCTAAAATAGCCTTATCGTGCAAGACAAGGGATTCTTTTGTATATTTGAATCTTAACAAGAGCTCCCTCCAATGAAACAATAACTTGCTGATTGTTTTGAAAAAGAAATAATGTGGAAAATGCCAGAAAGGAAAATGCATATGGATATTTCATGATCAGAATGAGCAGGAAAAAGCTGGAATCCAGTGTCCAACTCAGGAGTCATTCTTGAAACATCCATCTGGAAAGTTAGCAGCCCTGACCCTGAAACAATCATATGAAGATCAATTGACTTATTTAGTGTATTGTATGTTTATCCCTTAATATGAATTACCCTCAAATTTGTTCCAAACAAAGATGACATTGAAAACATCATCTTAGGCATTTCTGAGGACAAAAAAGGAAGAGGCTTGTGAAACAGAAGTTTTCTTCCCAGTTTACAGGAAGCACTAGTAAATTATCTTCTGTCTGTATCCAATTGACTAGGGAATAGATGTAGGAATCAATAATGGGCACCCTTTTTCTTAAGCGTAATAGTGTCAAAGAAATTAGTTTTTCTGACATCTTATTCTCACAAGGTTTCCTAATCTCTTTCTTCTTTCCCTGCATCTAAGATATTTACAATTATGGGGGTATCTCAAGGTCACTCATAGAAAGACCACTAAGGGAAAAATAAATATTATTAATTAGCCATGCTTCTTCTGTTTTGTGCTCTGGTTTTTCAGGACTAATGTCAAGGACAGATTACTTTTTTTCTATCTCAGCTTTTCTCCTCCTAGGTCTAGGATAAAATCAATGGAAATTTTACAAAGTGAATCAATGGCAAAACAGATTAAAATATGATACCCCATTGGTACCTTTTTAATAAACATTTTACTTGAAATTTTCTCTATCCCAAAATGCCAGATTATGCAGAACCCTCTAAAAATAGGCGGATCCTTCCTTTTGGTTTATAATTTAAAAGCTATCATATAAAAAATGAATACGAAGATGAAAGATGAACATAAGAAAACTCAGCCCCAATTCTTAATGCTATAAAATTCTAATAATGACCAAAGAGACTGGAAATGGGATTTTCACTATCCCAAATCAAGTACTGGAAGGCTTTTGATTAATTGCCTGGCAACCTAACCTTTCTGGAAGTAGATATAATGGAGTTGGAAGTGTTAAATGACTTATTGAATGGAACTTCAGCCTTCTTGTGACTTTTTAGAATCTCTCAGCATTTCCTTTTCTGCCATGGTGGATAATACTCTGATGCTGCAGGAGGGGGTGGGGGAGAGATGATCCCGTATGCTCTGTAAACAAATAGTATTTTTATTCACAGTGAGTTCTCTTATCCACCAGGAGAACTTTTGTTCTCTGGAAGGTTAAAAACATAATAAATAAAGTTTGTTGTTACTGCAGCTACTCTGTGTTTCAGCAGCGGTCAGGATTACTTCTATTCATCATCAGAAAACAGTATTTCTTGATTACGGAAAGCATTTGAAAATTGGATTTATGCTACATTTTTCATAAAAAACGTAGCTCATACTTTTTACAAAGTGGCACTCAGATGCAACCCTAGCAACCTTCATATCAGCCACGGAGAGTTCTTCGGGTTTTGGAGGGCTGCACAATCCTTTTAGTATAGTAAGAAAAAGAAGATATGCTTTGCTTACTGGAGACCTTGAAAGATTCATCTATCACTGATTTTTCTCAGGGTAATAGGGTTACACAAAGTTTCAAAGGATCTGAGATGTTGTCTTTTTAGCACTCCCTCTCTTCCTTCAGTTGTGTAAGAACCACTTCTTACCTCTCACTTCTGTTGCCCTCAGATCATTCTTCAGTGTTGCAAAGAAGTGATCTAATGAAGAACTTAAATGGAAAGGTTCATATGAAGCTGTCAGCTATTAACATTTAGGAGGTAATCTCCCTCAAACCATAAATGCTAAATACTTTGGCATGCCCTTGACAGGTATAATTGCCTGCAGTCCTGTAAAATATAATGACCATCTGGCAGAAAGCAATGAAATCATGGGAGAGAAAGAGGAGTCTAGTAAATAGACATGTTAATATCAGATCTGTGTGACATCCATGGTTACTTGGCAATGGAAATAATTTCTCTTTTTTTTTTCACACTTCCCACCAATTTTACAATCACCAGGGAAGCACCTTCTATTTTCTTTTAGA
>JANHFL010004161.1:80797-93525 GCA_032468155.1 Oxyrhabdium leporinum
CTATCTATCTATCTATCTATCTATCTATCTATCTATCTATCTATCTATCTATCCATCCATCCATCCATCCATCCATCTATTTATCTATCATCTACCTACCTATGATCTGAGCTGTATAGTTATAGTGATAGAAATTTTTATAAAAATAAAATGCCCAGGAGGCAGGGCCTGTTATATCTCTAATTGGCCCAGGTAGGTTTCAGATTGGACTTTTTTTTTCTGAGGATCTGGTGGGTTTGCTGTGGTTTCAGTCATTGTCTGGAATGTGCAGCCTTGTTCCAACTTCCCTTTTCCTTGTTCAAATATTTCAGGGAGGTGTTTAGTCTTCTGAAGAGCTCTGAAATGTAAAACCATGGAAGAACCATTAGAGCAAATCAAAGATGAATCCTACTTCATGTGAAAACTCTGTGGGGTTTATGGTGATTAATTCTTCATCGTTATCACATCTGCAGGTAGGCATATAATGTGTTTAACATGACTCCTTCACTACTGGGTACAGATAAGTCACAGAGTCGGCTGCAAGTTCATTGTGAGGAATAGTGTAAGCACCTATTATATAAAATCTCTGGCATTTAGAGTTGGCTTCTAACCAGTTTGGAATTGACTGAAGAATTGAATTGAATTGATTCATCTGGTGCTCTTATCTAAAAGTAACTCCTAAAGTAGGATCTGAAGTTTTATTAATCTAACAATCTGTTTTTTAGATCATGCCCCTCCTGTTTCTTAACCTTTCCCAGGAAATGGTTTATAGTCAGGTCCATGTGATTCTCAATATTTCTCTGTATGAGAAGGTGGGCTATCTGCCCTGAAAGAGATAGTGGTCTACCCCTTCTAACTTAGCTATTGCTGGACCTGACAATTTTGGATAACTTTCAGCTAGTCTCCAACACCCCTTTTTTTACTCTAGTAAAAGACAACACTGATCATGCTTGTGGATGACTTCTGGCACAGCTGGGATGTGTATGGGCTATCTGGTGCCTGATTTCTCAGTGATTTTCAATATTATTGATTCATAGCATCCCTCTGGGATAGCTCCTGGGATTATGAATGGGAAACATATTGTTATAGTGCTTCTCTTTCTTTTTCTCGGGTTGTTTCCAATTTGTGCTGTAAAAACAATAAAAGAATATTTAATAAGACCATAAGACAAAGAGAGATATTATGTTCTACCAAACCCCAAAACAATCACAGGAGGTGTGTAATAGTCTCTTGGTTAGAATGTAATCCAAGTTCCATTCTGTAGAAAGCTAGCACCCACCCTTCTCCTAGAAGAATGAAATATTTTGAAAAATATTAAAAAGGCAGAATATTAGATTTCCCTAAAGGAGAAACATCTTGGAAAGCAGCCTCCACCTTTCTTAATAGACCCAGCAGGATTGGACCAGCCTATCTACAAGACAAAGGATAGGGTGATGGGATTACGACACGGCCCTTCAAGACATAATAGGACCATTTAGCAGAAGACACATAGCTCACCACATTGCACAATCTCCTGAGGATATTGCATCAGCAGTCCAAACTTCAAACCATCTTAGTTGAGACAAACATAAACTCTACAGAGCCCCATGGGAGTCTGACAACAGCCAATAGAATATACTTGCACAGGAACAGGAAGCTCAAGTGCAAAGCCCAAGAGAAGGTATAAAAGCTCTCTCAACTCCATTTGTGCAACTGCACCAAAAAACCATGTGCTTGGTGGTTCTGCATTCATCATCTTTCCAATCAGCCTCCATGTTTCCAGTGCCTTTCTCCCACTTGGAACTGAACCAGATGGATATTTCTTCCAATAATCCCATGGGGATTTCCAAACAGCTTATATAAGAACCACAACATAATTAATCCCATCTGCTTTCCATGATATCATTCACTTGATTTTGTCAAGGTTCCTGTCCTTGAAATGCTTTGCCTACTATTGACAAATATAACCCTATCCCAAGATTCAGGATTTTTAAGATGTGAAAGGTCATCCCAACCTGCACAGGAACCCCATATCCAGGACAGGGCAGAACCTTAACTATCTATATCAATCTCTAAATTCAATCTTTTAGTAACTGAAATAAACTTTATTTTTCATTTTATTTATTATTGGACTTCTGTGCCATTCATCCCACCAAGGCAACTCTAGCCATCTTAAATGCTTGGATAATTCTGCATTTTACAAGTACAATTGCTATTGTTAATTGAATGCCATGGAGTTGCTACATGTGACATTATATGCCTGCCATTTGTGATCTCCTGTTGGCTTTGCTTATAGGAAGCTGTCAAAAAAGATCACTAATGGCGATCACATGATCACAGGGATGTTGCAACCATCATAAGTATGAGGACCTATCTAAGTACCACTCATTCAGTGCCATTGTATACTTGAATATTGGATGAATGAGTGATGATTAAGCGAGGACCTCCTGTACCAACATACAATTCCTTCATGTCGACCTTCCAGTGAAACTACCATTATTATAACAGATTTACTCCAACCTGACAAGATATTAATTTTTCCAGTATCAGGGATTTCTCACCTGGATGGAGTTGCACAGAAATGGACAGATGCAGTGTGCAATGTAGAACTTTTCCCAGATTCTCAGCATGTGGACTTTTGTTCAGATTGAGGATTTTGTAAAAAACATGGTAATATAACCAAAACGGAAATCCATTTGTAGATAAGAATAAATATGTCACTCACACATGTTCAACAAACCAAGAATACACTATCACAATTTTAACAAAAAATGTGTACTGTTCCAAAGAAGTAACATATGGTTAATTGGAATTCTAAAAATGCTATGATCAATTTTAGATAACTTCATTTATTTCAATGTGTAAGTTAAGGAAATAAAACAAACAAACAAAATACATTCTGAGAATAGTGTGTGTGTGTGTGTGTGTGTACATGCGTGTACACGTACACATTCATGGCAGCTTATTTGGCATCAAAACAAAAACAAACAAAAACATTTTTAAAAAGCTTGTCTCAAAAATCAATATTGTATCTAACACAAAAAACAAAATATTATAATTTATTTATTATTCAAGGCAACTTTAATGAAATGGGTGCCTCAAATAATGAATGAAGAAATGTTTAAATATATCTTATTTATATTATGTAGAAAATAATTGACAGTTAACAGAGCAAAATGGAATAGTTATCTATTCTAGAAGCAATTTCATTTTGATTTTCTCTATATTAATGTCAACCCAATAATGTAGACTAGACTAAGAAACATACCTTCTTGTTTCAGTCTTAAACCATAATGTCAGTGTTCCAATGGAACCCCCCCATTGTCCATTCAGCACTCGGAAACAAAGTTCATCCAAGTAAGAATTTATTGAAGAAGTCATACTGGCACATCTGGGAAAACCTGAATATGAAAATTTCAGGTTTTCCCTCCCAAAGAGAAAATCAAAGATCCACCCTCCTGCCCCCATCACCGATCACATGACCCAATCAAATGCCATCCCAATTGAAGCCCTTCCTTCAAACACTCCTCTTTCAGGTGCAGGTTGACATGTCCTTGACTCTCTGGGGAAGAATGCTGTTGTGTCTATTTCCCCAATTTTCTGTGAATATCCCCTCTCCCAAATTCCCAGGCACTAACTGTGGCAGCCTCAGAGCCCTTCCATACAATATGGCTCCCAAGGCTGACAGTACAACTAGAAAAAGAGCACAGATTGGCTCATGGTGTTCCTTGCCTGAGAACCGTGGTCTACCAGAATAACAGAATAAAAGGCTTGGAAGGGACCTTGGAAGTCTTCTAGTCCAGCCCCCTGCTCAGGCAGGAAAATGTATACAATTTCAGACAAATGGTTAGTCCAATCTCTTCTTTAAAATCTCCAGTGTTAGACCATCCACAATTTCTGGAGACAAGTGTTCCACTGATTAATTGTTCTCACTGTCAGGAAATTTCTGCTTAGTTCTAGGTTGGGTGTCTCCTTGATTAATTTCTATCCATTGGTGGTTTTTTTCCTGCCTTTCAGGTGCTTTGAAGAATAGGTTGACCATCTCTTTTTTTGGTAACCCCTTAAATATTGGAACACTACAATCATGTCACCCCTAGTCCTCCTTTTCATTAAACTAGACATAACCTTTACCCAGATCACTTCAAAATACCATATTTTTTGGAGTATAAGACACTCCAAAATATAAGATGCACCTTGCAGCAAACAGCCTGGTTGCAGGCTATGGGGATCACCATTGCCTATTGCCACCTCTGCGTGCCCCAGCACCCCATTTTCTGCCTGTTCTGATCCCCACCACCTGGAACGGGCACCTGGAGGCTGGGGCACCTGGAGGCTGAAAATGGGGTGTGCAGAGGCTGAAAATGGGACATGTGGAGGCAGCAATAGGCAATGGCGATCCCTACAGCAAGAAACAGCTGATTGTTGGGAGGCAGATTCAAGCGAAAATCAGCTGCTTCTGCTAATCAGGCTGGGCTGAAGCACACCAGGCTTTTTGCTGTTTGCTGCAAGGAGGCAAATTGCTGGGAGGCAGAGGCCGAAGGGTGGGGACCGGCGGGTGGATGGGGATTTGGCAACATTCAGTGTATAAGATGCACAGGGGTTGGAAAAAGTGCATCTTATTCTCCAAAAAATATGGTAGTTTGGAAGACATGGTTGTATGGATGTCTTCTTACTCATCTATGGCAGGAAGCATTGCATGGAAATGATCGTGCTGGGATGAACTCTACCTCTGTGAAATGGAGTTCAACACTTATTGCCCAGCTGTTTTATTTTGTTTTGAGGAATATCTCACCTTCCTTGTTTTGTTGAAGGAGGTTCCCTCCAAGGAAGGGATGACTATGCCATTTCAGTTGTGCTATTTTTATAATTTGTTGACAATCATCCACTGTATTTTGATAGAAGTATCTAGAATATAAATGAAATATAGAATTGCTCTATTTTATGCTACAAAAAGACCATCTCCTCCCTCCTCCAGTGTAAACATGCAGCCAGTATT
Source organism: Oxyrhabdium leporinum (assembly GCA_032468155.1). NCBI lineage: Eukaryota > Metazoa > Chordata > Lepidosauria > Squamata > Cyclocoridae > Oxyrhabdium > Oxyrhabdium leporinum. The sequence goes on from JANHFL010004161.1 coordinate 85,752, forward strand.
GTTTCCAGGGATCTCTGAATATTATGCATCCAAAGACCAGCAGCTGAGTGCAGATTAGGCTCTCCGTATGCTAGCCCCGGGCTGTGGCAGGTATTTTTATTCCTGCTGCTTTCAATAAGAGAATAACAAGACAGTGCAATGCTGTAAAGGAGTGTTTTGATTTGCTGAGGCTTTGATCAAATCATCCCCATCAAAACAGGTTTGTGAGTCAAAGTGGGCACCTACTTCAAAGCAGCAAATCAAATCAGATGGCTGCGAAGCTCTTTGAAACCCTTCACAGCTTCTGTGGTTTTTTTTGCTGTGCAAGTGTTTAATGTTGCAAATTCAAGACCAAATATGGGAAATCGACTGGAGTGAGGAACTCTCTGACACCGACATGAATAGGAATCTAACGAATGTATCACTCGATAGAGCTCTTTTGAGATGGCATGTCTTTTAGCTTCAATAAATATACCTTTGAATATGCCGACACAATCCAGTTATTATGAGATTAGTTCATAGATCCCTAAACTCAATTATCAGTTTTAATTTCCATAAAGTGGTCTCTAGCTAAAGGCAATCATTTATGGGTAAATGCGAAACAATAGTAGAAAAATATTTTTTTCAGCTTATGAACTGATAAACAGAGCTAAGATTCTGCAGAAGGTCATGATTTACAACAGGTAAAGTATATACTAAAAGTCAGAATAAAAACAATTAATAGAAGTCAGCTATTTTGATATAATCTATAAACCTGTAAGCATAATTGCTATCAACTCAGTACTTTTCCATGCTTATGCCTGAACAATAGTGTTACTATCAATATTTGTGTTTCAGGAAAAGATGGTGGCAGAGAGAGAGAGAGAGGAGAGCAAACCATGAAGGATTCAGATCGGCCAGCTAGCTACCCACAACCAATTGTGATCTGTTTTACCAAGTATTAACATGAATTCAAAGATCCTTTCCTATAGTCAGAGCACCTGGTAGAAAAACATTGTCTTTTCTGTTTTGTCCTTTATCTAACTTTCCTGGAGACTCAACTGCCATGAAATAACACTCTTCCTCTTCTGTGGCTTTCCCAGCATGTTTCTAAAAGTCTTTTCATAGGTTTGTGTAATAGGGCTGCCACTGTGGAGTGAAGTATTTTTATCAGCAAACATAGAACTGAGACATGCACTGCCTGACAATTAACCTAAATTCCAGGTGAAAGGCCTGGAATTTTAATAGGTCAGATGCCAAGCCCGTATTGTTTATAGCTCTTTGTGGGGGCAGTCAATATTCTGTAAATCTCTTTGAAAATGATTAAATGAGGCAAGGCTGGATGGTAGAGCTGATGAATTAACTTCTTTCTCCTCACCCCAACTTGCCCTACCATTAAGCAGATTGAGGCAGTTACCTTAGATAGTAGATTTTGGACATTGTGATAGGACAGTACAGCTATTTCCTTTGCTGCTAAGTCATTTTCACATTTCCAGGAATGGGGAGAAGTGCTGGCATTTCTTTTTCAGATTTTATTTGTGCCAACATTACCTTAGAGGTTTGTTTGGGGGAGTAGGTACTTAGACTTGCTAGTTGGTGGTTTTGCTTCAGACAGCAAAATGTCTTGGGCTGCTGGTGAAACAGAAGACAAACTGGAAACATTCCTTAATAGGTGTGAGGTGGGATGTTATTTGACTTTTGCTCGTCTTCTCTTTCCATTTATCTTTGCAGCTGTTGGGAAGCTTTCTGGAAAAGCACGAAGTTAAATTCCTTAAGTTTCAGTAAATCTGCTTTGATCTTTCAGAAAAGAAGCAAATTGGAAGGAGTCAGAAGAGTGCATTTATTACACCTCACTGATAGATGCACATCCGGTTTTGTAGGTATGTGTGTACCAGTGAGCTTGGAAAAGTAGGGATATAAAAATGAGCTAAGATTTTTCACCAGGGACTGCAGGGTGTGATGACACTTGGCTAGTGGAAATAAAATGTTTTGTTTCTTCTCAGATGAAGATAACAGTCACTCAAGTGTTGTAGGAATTAAAAAAAAAACAACACAAAACCCTGAGGGTAAATTTTTTAAAAGGGGAAAGAGAAGGGATCTGGGTCAAAGAGTAATTTCAACAAAAGGCTTGTTAGTTGTAAGCAACTTAGATCTTGTCTGTGGCTAGTGTTTAAATACTGACTGGTAATTTAGCTCCATTAGTGTCTCAGAAGTGGTATTTGGAGTTCCTGAAAGTCATCCCTGACAAAGCTAAACAAAGCATTAAATATAATCAGGGAAAGCCATGGAAAATCAAAGCTACAATACTTTAAACTGTTCTACTTTTTTAACCTGATATATAAAAAGTAAGGAAGCAAATAAATAAATAATCCATCTCTGTAACACTGATGGCTAGGAGGCTTTTAAGAAAGATAAGCCATCCAGTAGGAATATGAGTATGCAGCCATAAATGTTGAAATAACTAACTAAAGAAGTTTTTCATGGCATGGTTTCAAAATGCAGCTTTTCCACATTCTTTGTCTCTCTTATCATAGAGCTATCACTGGCAACTACTAGTGTGTGGAATTCTATCACCACTGGGAAAATTCAAAACAATGCTAGCCTTCTGATGGACAGGAAACTCTGTTGCTTCTGCATTTAATGATTTTCTTTGTCCTTCCTATAATATCCAATGTATCTGAGTCTCCTTTGCTGTCGACTCTTTAAGGAAAGCTACAAAAGGTATCTATAGTCACTTAGTTGTGTGAATGATTTTCAAAACAACATTGATTTGTAAGCTTCTGGTAGTGGGGAAGTTCAGGGATTTTTTTCCTGACTGGGCTGAAAGTGCAATGAAAATAAATACAACTCTGACAAAGTGTAGTGCAAAATATTCCTCAGAGGCATGATTGATAAGTGAGTGAGCCCATCCAAATAGATTGCTCAACTATCATTAATGTGTTCAAAATATTACCAACTACGGTATGGAAATTGTGTAGGAACAGGACTTTCTTAGAATAACATAGTTATAGGGGACCTTGGAGGTCTTCTAGTCCAACCCCCTGCTTAGGCAGGAAACTCTATAACATTTCAGACAAATGGTTATCCAATCTCTTCTTAAAAACATCTAGTGTTGGAGCATTTACAACGTTTGGGCACAAGTTGTTCCACTGTTTAATTGTTCAGGAAATTTCTCCTTAGTTCTAAGTTGCTTCTCTCCTTGATTAGTTTCCACTCATTGCTTCTTGTCCTACCCTCCAATAGTAGTATTCTCCTTTTCTCCCAGAAGCAATCTAGCCCAAACCTATTGATGTAAAACCATGGATTAGTCCATGCAGTTTAATAGGCAAGAGGGGTTTTTTTGAAAGGATTTGCCATTGTCTTCTTCCTACAGCTGAGAGAAAGTGATTGGCCCAAGACCACCAAGCTGGCTTCATATCGAAGGTGGAACTAAAATTCATGGTGTCCCAGTTTCTAGCCTGGTGCTTTAACCATTATACCAAACTCACTCTCTAATTAACACTTAAAACAAAACAAAAAGCCCTGAGTTGGTTAAATTTATGTATTTATTTTCCTGAATAAGGATCCAGGCCTGTGCTGTTGAGTTGCACAGAAAATTGGCCTGTTCTTGAGCCCTTGCTCAAGTTGCCAGTTGATATTAGTTCCTTATTTCATATACTAGGGAAAAAAGGTCAAACCTGGACCTATTGCCCTGAAAGGGGCAAAAGCTTTCTCTGGTTTCTACTCCATCCAAAGTATAGAGTGTTCAACTCATTCTGGGCAACGTGAAAGTAAGTATGCAAATGCAAAGAGACACAGATAGCCTTGAAGCAAATATTCACAATATGTTATGTAAAGGAAAAGGATATAAGCATTCATTAAATCCAGGAAAGGGAAAGAGTGGGAAGGGAGAAATGAGACCCAGGCTAACTCCTCTCTGGCTCGCTGGAATATTGGGAGGGTGTGGAGCAGCTGAAGCAGACTTGCAAGAGTCTGCTATTGTGGCCTAACTCAATACATTTTAGTTCTGTTCTTCCTGTGAATTCAGTTTTCTGGTCTAATGTATATCATTGGAGTGACAACCAAAAGCAAAAGCAAGTATCTTGTTGAAATATGCTTATATCCTCCCCTTTCCTGACATGATATCTTTGCAACTGGCTAAATGATGCTAGAGTCTATGGAACAGCCATCAGAGGAAGTTTATTGGCCGCATCCCTGCCGTAGCAAATGCAAGGAAACAAAATCTTCCTGTAGAGCTCTCCTATACAAAAAATATTCCACTAAAGGGTCTTTTCATAGAGGGAGACAGAGTGACCCAAGTGGCTATGAAAACCACTTGGAAGTAATCTCAATGAATTGGTCCAGAATGTGTTACTCTTAGGAAGGACCCCTCAATTAGTTTTTGAAGGGTAAGTTTATTTTATGTGATAGTTGCTTTTTTGGTTCTTTATTTAGTATACTGGTAAATAATATAGCAAATAGATGAATAAATAGACTGAATCTAGATGGGATATTTATAGTGTTTAGAGTGGTCATTAATAAAGCTCTCTGTCTGACTCACAAAGATAAATGTAATAATCTTTTTCATCTACCATTGTAAGCTACACATAGACCTGATGTTTATCATCATCTTTATAATATATAATAATATTCATAATATATATAATCATGTAGTGCTGCTCTGTTACAAGAGAGTGCTTGCCTACTTAATGTTTCACCAACTTGAAAGGGGAAAAGAGGCATTTCTCCATTTAGAAGATTTCCAGTGTTAGGCTAATCACCTCCTGAATATATCATTTTACTACATATTTTCATATATGTTTAGAATACGTTTTAGAATATGTGAATTCTAAACATATATTTTGGGGGTTGGTTTAAATATGGTCAACTAGAAGTAGCAGGAGTTGTGGTGTACATGCAGTATCTGAAATAATCGTTGAGCCCGTCTCATTGGGAACAAATGATATGCTACTATTGTGAAAGAATACTGTATGAGCAAAGAGTTGCTTCTGGGGGAGGAGGGGAAAATGTTTTCATTGTTTATACTCCCATTCAGCAGTATATCTCAGAGCACCTGGTAAGATAACAATGCCCAGGCTGTGAGCTCTAAAGAAATGGAGGCTTAGAGCTGAAAGGAGTGAAGCTTTTTCAAACAAAAGCCAAGTCTTAACAAGTCAAGAACATTTCAGAACCCTGGATAGCACAAGCAAAGGTGACTGCCTGAGATATTCTCATATCAATAGAGCTGTGGCTTGAGCAAAGTTTTGCCAACAAGAGAGCCCAATAAAAGGTAAGCAAAGTCTGATATTGTAGTAACTGAAACACACATGTATATTGAATACCATCCTGTCTTAAATTGCCACAGAGAGTCAGATTGGTGTAGAGGTTAAGGCACCAGGCTGGAAACTGAGAGGCAGTGAGTTCTAATCCTTCCTTAGGCCCAAAGCCAGCTGGACTTTGGGCAAGTCACTTTCACTCAGCTCTAGAAAACCACTTCTGAAATCTTCCTAAGAAAACAGTAGGGTCTTTTCCAGAACTTATCAATAACAACAGTGATTCAAAGAAACACACACACACCGACATTTCTAAGCCCTGTGTAGCTTAGAAAATGAGAAACTTGTTTTTAAAAAAAAGATAAAAGGGGATAGAACTAGCTTCAGAGGTCTGCCATTGAAATGAGGTACCCTGAAATTCAGCACATATTAATTCATCTTCACAGTTTTGCAGCGTCTGAACATTGGTTCAGGCAGCATGTCAGGAACGGTCAAGGAACTAGGTTGCTCATGGTGGGGTTGCACTTGACATTGTAGAAGTGATATGTAGTTTGGGGTGTTTCTTGATTCACCTCTGTCTCTGGATACCAGATTAAACTTGGCACACAACAGCATCTATTGCCAGCTTCAGCATATAGTTACCATATTTCTGGGAAAGGGACAATTTATCACATAGTTCCTCCATTGTTAACTTCAAAATTGATTGATTGATTTTATTTGATAATTGACTCTGGGCAGCACACAGCATCAATATAAAGTAAGTGTAGTACCATAATATACCAAGGAACAGTAAACAAGATGGTGTATCTGGTCAACAATAGCAAATACGCCATGACATCCAACAAAGAGTTCCAACCCCTCTAGCCCAGAGCCTGAGATAAGAACAAGGTTTCTAAGGCCCTCCAGAATGGCATCAAGGCGGGACCCACACAGATTTCAGGGTGAACTCTATTCCAGAGGGCAGGTGCAATTCAGAGAAGCCAAACTTCCTGTCTCCCAATAAATGACACTGCTTAATTGAAGGGACACAGAGCACATCAACCCTTTTGGATGCAACTGGCTAGGCTGATGCCACAGAAGACAGGCAGTCCCTGAGGTAACCAGACCCTAGGACTTTGTAGGTCATAACCAGCACCTTGAATCACACCTGGAAGCCAGTGCAACAAGGCTGCCACATGGGGATAACATGCCCATCACTACATGCCCAGCTACATTCTGGATCAGTTGAAGTTTAACTGTGGCTTTCCAGGGCAATCCTGTATAAAGCACATTGCCATGATCAACTCATGATTACTCAGCCCAATGAGTTTCAAGGTCTTCGGTCTGAAGATCTGAGAAGGTTGCAGCTAAGCTACTCATCTTTAGAAAGGTTATGCATTTCCAAATAGACACTGAGCTGTTTTCAAGGTTTTGCTGTTTATAAAAAACTGAAATAGTTTAGGCCTTTTTAAAAGGAATTACCTGCTTCCACATAGGATAATTCAGTCATTATATTTTGGTGAGAATTATACAGTAGCCTGCTAATATTTATCTGGTTGCAGTGTATAAATGATCATTTTCTATTCTGTAACCCTCTATATGGAATAAACAACCAAATACTTAGATGGGACTTCTCAGGGGAGAGGGTTTTTTTCTTAAAAAAATAAATAAAAATGGAAGGGGGAATATAATTTTCTCACGACTTTCCTTGCTCCCTATTTTCTTTTTATCCAGGTACCCAGATTGTTATTTATTAACTGCTGTTCTCTATCACTTTAGGAATATTATACATTCTTCTGTTTTTACAATATCAATACAATCATTTTATTGCAAACCAGTTTAATTCATTTTAAATGAAAACAATGTAGAAATAAATTGTATAAAAATAAGAATAATATTTAAGTAAATATATTAATATACACCAAATATTAAGTGCAAATGGCTAGTTTTTAATATATATGTGTGTGTGTGTGCTTGTTAATAAAATGCAATTTCTGAGTTTCTATTTCTTCTATCTAGTGAAACTACCACCATCAGAAATTCAAGACATACTATTGATCAAGATAATAAATCAGTCTCCATTAAATTACTTTCATTAATTTCATAGCCACATACTATAAATATAGGTCTCAATCTAGTCTCTCCAACAATATCTAATTAAGAAGCCAGCAATGATTTCTTTTTACTGTAATGTATGAAATGAACACTTCATAGACTTTTGCATCTATTTCAAAAATTAAACTTCCACTTATGAAGGTACATAATTAGCTATACAGTGTTGACTTAATGAGATTTATTTGGGATTCTACATCTGAGAATGTTGCTTTCCATTATTCTTCCTGCTCTTTCCTTTTTCCAAAGAAACTTCTTATATTTAGATATTTAACTGCCTTGTCTTGAAAGTAGATTTCTCATCAAAATCATTATAGGATATGAGATAATTGCAAAATAAATATTAAAGAAATTCTACAAGCTGTGGAAATGATTATTATAGATGATGATGTTAATTCTATTTATCTATCTATCTATCTATCTATCTATCTATCTATCTATCTATCTATCTATCTATCTATCTATCTATCTAT
>JANHFL010004161.1:96220-106523 GCA_032468155.1 Oxyrhabdium leporinum
GGTACCCCCAGCAGGCCCTCCCTGTGTGACCGCACGGGACGTCGGGGGGGAGTAGACTCAATGCGGTCCTGCAGGTACCATAAATATATGTATATATTTATGTAGGTATATATTTTTTATATTTTGTATTTATAGCTTTTTAAACATTGTCTTTGTATATATTGTTTGCTGCCCAGCTACATACGTAGATGGGTGGCTATAGATGCTTTCTAAATAATTATTGTTTTGATGAGCAGGTTTCAAGTTTTAGCTGGCATACCAAACAACTAAAGTGGCAACATACTTTCTGGTTATTTCCTGGCTCTTCTGAACTCTTTTCCCCATATTTCCAAATCTTCAAATATTTGACTACTGCTGTGGGTGGAAAGTCACCATGTTCAACCATCTCAGATTTCCACCTATGGTGTCACCTACTGGTTCGCAAGAATTCCCAAGGTATATTGCTCAGACCAGCATTCTGCAATGGCTCTTCTCCCTCAGAATGGTATTGTTTTTTAATCCTATTTTTGATACGATATAGTGGTACTACTGGTAGTATACTAGTACTCAGTGATCAGTATGTTCTAGGATTTGAGTAATAGGCTCATACCAGGATAAATGCCAAAGAGCTTTATTAAGCATAACTTAAGAAAGCTACAGAATAAATGCACACCACATGTCTCTCCTACTTGTCCAAACTCTCTAAGTCAGGGATGTCAAACTCAAGGTTTAAATCTGTGCTTAAATCTGGCCTGCGGGGCCAGCCTAGAAATTGCAAAGGACCAACCTGCGGTGCCTCTAGCAGCCAAAATGGGGCGTCTGGATGGCCTCCTGCAGCACCTCGCCGGCCAAAATGGGGCATGGGGGGGGGGCACGCCAGCCCATGGAGGAGAACTACAATGCTGATCTGGCCCTCAAAGAAATCCTGTTTAACACCCCTGCTCTAAGTCCAACTAGAGAGTGTGAAGTGTCTTCCTGGATCTTCTGGTTTACATTAGGATTCAAAGTACTTGGAATATAGTGCCATCTTTATACTTTTCCATAGCATAGGAGGCATAACTATGCAAATCATGTTTCTTGCCAGGCTCTTGGATAAAACTCAATTCTTTGAATAACTACCAAGGACATTCCAATTAAGATATTGTCCTTGGCATCCATGTACCTATTATTCCCACTCCAGATACGAGAAAGAACATTATCTATTTGTATCAAGAGATGATACGGATATGAAGTTCAAAATATAAATGTAGAATCAAAGAGGATTGTAAAGTGGGTATTTAGTGAAAAGCAAGTTATAATTTTATAAGGCTTATTATATAATCCTTTTGTGAATTCAAGTGTAAGGAATTTAGAAAATATTATATGTGCAGAGAGAAAAAGTGGATCACGGCATTACACCTTCACATCATTTCTTCCTAAATAACGCTGCATACTTCTAAAAATAAACCAGGGAGAAAAATGGAAAACCCCAGCTCCACCAAGTGTATGTTATGACTACACCTTCTATTGCTTTCCAGAATTGTTCAGGATGACTTCAGCAGAATGCTCACCTCTTCAGCAAACGTACTCAACCACATCACAAACACAGATGCCTCAGCAATCGGACTTCTCAAAGAAAATGCCTAGGAAACTATCCAACTATTAATCCAGTATTCTGTAACAGAACCTGGGATCCTCAGTAGGCAAATGTGAGATCAATGTGTCCTCTATTTAGGTTTGTAATGAGCCTGCTCACGAACAATAAGTCATGTATGATTTTCAACAGGTCAAGCATGCATATTACCTGAGGCTTCAGAATTGCATGTAGATCTCAAACTCCTTCAAAAGTTTCCCTTAAGCAAAAGATGTTAATGTAGCAGAAGGGGGAAATTGCTCAATATGTGGGGAGAAATCTTAATGCTTGAAATTAATAACATGCATGTAGATGAAATGAAGTTAAGTTTAGTTTTTGAACCAAGTCCACTGTCTTCTTTGCACTGCTCCACCTATAGGCATCCCATTTAATTTATTATATATTTTATTTATTAAACAAATATATCTAGATGCCCAACTCATACTTAGCTGACTTTGGGCAGCATTTAACAAATTTTAAAAATCCATCCTATAATAAATGGACAAAGGTGACTCATGGCCCTCAAAGTTGCCTGGCCCTGGTAGTGAGGTTGGCCTTTGCTTGTAATGAGAAGTTATCTTTATGAGAAAGCTTCACTTCTCAGTGATGAATGCTCACATTTTTCTGGAACCATAACATACAGAAAGGCAACAGAAAACAAAGCCACTCTGGTGTTATGGCTGGCACAGGCTGGCATTGTGCCCGCTACTCACAGCAAAGTAAAACACAGAAAATCAGCTGGCATCTCCCTAGTAACCACTCATGCCTTCAAACAAGATATGGATTTTTATAAATTGAAAGTATAATGATGTTTAATGTTAACAGATTAAGGATGCCTCCAGCACCACTTCTTACATTACCAAGTTAAAAAAAATGTCATGCTGCTCCTTCACCTTTGCTTCCTTAATCATAAAACGGGGTTTTAATATTTAAAAAAAATTTAAATTTTTTTTTAAACGGGGCACAGCTAAAAATTTAATTCTTTTTAATTAATTTTAAATTTGTATTTTGTATTGTTTTAAATAAAAGCTGTGAACCGCCCCGAGTCTTCGGAATGGGGCGGTATATAAATACAAAAATAAAATAAAATAAAATAAAATAAAATAACCAATAAATGGCACTGAAGAGATATCCAAACTTCTGACTATTGCTTCCTCTCTAGGAATCGTTCAAATATTTATAACCTAAATGCTACAGCTATTTAATAGGTTCATTTTTTATTTTTTTTTGTTTTTATTTAGAACACCATTTAAAATATGGGTAGAATAGTAGAGGTGGACATTTAATAAAATTCAAAGCAAATTGACCTTAACTCCTTCCAGTTGTAACCAACTTATTTTTCTTTCTAATTACAGTGATTTATTTGTTGTAGCATTTATATGCTGCTCCAATTATCAATTCTGGGTAGCTCTCAACAGCAAAATCCATTAGGTCACAACAGCTTCAAATAATAAAAGCAGCACAGAAACATAGCTTAAAGTGTAGCTACCAGATACAATAAATAGCAATACTCATAACATCAGTGCATGCGCCGAAGGATCAGTGGAAAATAATAGTTATTCACCCAGACATTACTTGGCCAGATACCTCTGCTGAAGCCATGAGTCTGTTTTTCCTGCACTTCAAGGAGAAGAGGTGGCCAGATAACAGAGAAGGTGGCATACTCATTGTCTGAAGTGGTCAGTAGGAGCTGCAGAGATCTGAGTTCATCATCAACCATATTAGTGAGAAGCCTATAGCAAAAATTGTTTTGGGACAGAGGAAAACACTAGATTAAAACTGGAGCAATCAAAGATGCTTCAAGCTGCTTTAGCTGAAAACTACAAGGTAACTTCTTAATAATTATAAAAATGTTTACTGAAACATTTTGTGCTCATAACAGAGGACCATGAGGATAAGTTCCATAGAATATTTAAGAGACATCATAGTTATCAGAGCTACCCTGAGAGAGATACTCCATTCATAACTTTAGTCTTTATTAATTGTATTCATTTTAGTGGAAAACATTAGAACATGATTGTGCTTATTATCTTTTGTACATTAGAGTAAATTGTGATCACTACCATATTTTGATTATTCTTAAGCAGGTTGGTGAGGTCCTGAACCCGGAGACATGACATCAACTTTAGATAGTCAAAGAACACCATTTATAAAAATAAAAAATGGTGTAGATCATTTTCTTCAACTACATCTTATGCTTACCCTTGTTTGGACCAATTCTACCACAGCCACCATCTTACAGAATGAGCATTGGTGCAGCTCTATTAAGTTATTATTTATTAAAAGTATTTATCTAAGGCTTCTTATTACAAAGTACACTGAGCAATTTGTAAATTACTTACTCTAAAAGGACCATTTGAGCTAAATTAGATATGCCACTAAATTATGCAGAAAAGAGAAGACTAAATGCCTTTATATTATGACATGTTAAGTTCAACTAGGTATTAGTGGGGCAGGGAATTAAATTCCATTTTTAGCAGCAACAACTAAAATTTAGCATCTAGTCTAATTTGACTTTTAGTATGAAAAACAACGACAGTGAATTAATCAGATTCAAGGGGGCAATTTTTTGTACCTAGAGCACAATCAATGGTGAAATCATGCTGCTTTTCTCTGGTAATCTTACTAAATTTATGCCAAAAAATATCAAAGGCAGAAGGTAGCAAACTATCCAAAAGATATATTCACCTCATTTTCATCATTTGATCATTCTATGGACATTCTGAGCAAAATGGGGTGGGTGGGGTGTGAATCTCCAAAATAAGAATGGGAATGGGAATGCAAAACCTCTGGAAGGCATAAATTATTAATCTTAAATCCACATGTCTCCCAAAATGGCCTCAAATCGTGCTGCCCAAAATCAATTATTTTACCCCCACATTTCAGTGATGAAATTTCAAACTATCAAGGCTGGAGAGAAGGGTGGAATGAGAGTGGGTTACCTCCCAGAGATTTCCCATTTCTACCCTCAAAACTCTCAAATATATGCCTCCCCATCCATCTCATCCATTGTGTCATCCCCATCCTCTGGTGTTTTTATATGATAGACACAACAAAGTTGTCTACCTCATACTGAAATATGGAGGGCTTGGGTCGTGCATTCAGAGGAGCCAAATCAAAATATACTGTCCACATTTTTCCAGTAATCTAGAAATTTTCCAGTGGGTGGAATTCTCTTCTAGTGGATGAATCATGCTTTTATTATGATATGCAAACTAAGGAGTCTCCTTAACAAACTTTCGTTGTTCTTGGCTTGTTATTCCAGCTGGTTCAGTGAGGCAAAATAAAATGTTTGCTCCATATCTGATGATAAATAAATGTGGTTAGCCGAGACAGGAAGGTAGTTGGGAACAAAAGGGAGAGCATGCAGTAGCCTGCTTGCTTATTTGCGGGTAAGTCACTCCTAACAAACCCTTCACCTGATGTGCTCTTTGTGAAACCTTAACCCACATAACTGGGTTTTAATTGAAAAAGGGTGCACTACTAAGACTACAGTCAATAAAAGAGCTTAAGGGAAACCCTTTTAATGCTGGACCAGTTATTATCCTCAAAGTCTTTACATGGTTCAATATGTTATTTGTGCAAGTAGCTGCAGGGCACTTGATGGATACAGCAGCTGCTGCCCCTCAGTGACTCGCGGGTGCATCCTTTCAAGACGTTTGATATTCCTGTCATCTCACTCCTGCAAGTGTTGGCAAGCAAGAAACTGAGAAGAATGAAAGGTGTTGAGAAGCAGGAAGTAGGCTTGGGGAGGAGGGGATGTTTTTCCGCTCCACTTTAGGAATATCACAGCTGCTGCCTATGGAAATGCATCCCCCTTATCATAAATGCCAATCAATGGATGGTTGAAATCCAATGGCTTCCACAGCAGTCCTCTACTCAATGACACCTCCATATTTTCCTCTTTCAGGAGACAAAGGTGAAGGAAGTGGGGCCTGGCTCTTGTCAAGTGCTGGGCTGACAGCTTTACAACCACACTCTGGAGAGGAGCTGAAAAGAGGAGCATTAGATTTAATCAGTGCTGACAGGAATAGGTGATGGATATTTTTATAGTAGAGGAAATGTATCAAGCAGGGGAAATTAGACCGAAAGATGATAAGGATCTCAGCCTGACAAAGCCAATTAATAGCTGTTTACCAAGGGCCAAACCTGATAGATCAAAGACAATTCACTTCTTTTGTCTCCCAAAGTTGCTTCATCTATGAATAGCACTTTTTCATTAAAAAAAAATATTGCAAATCTAAAATTTATCCAAATACAGAGGAGCATGATTTGTATAACAGGTAAGCAGATGCAAAACTAAGTAATTTACATTTCTAAGAGGAGAGGGTGGTGATGGCAAATGTAAAGAAGACAAAATAGAAAATAAGCATGAAAGACATTACATATGCTGTTACCAAAAAGATAAATCTGTACAAGAATGTAAGGACAATGACAGCTTTCATTGACTGGCATCAATTTTCCAGCTACTTCATGAATGCATAATGGAAATGTGAATTTTTAAGAACCTTGATTGCAAGAACTGCATAGGAAAGATTTAGGAAAGATTATTTAGTAATGATAGCATTTCAAAAAGCCCCTGTTTCTCACAGAGAATGTGAAATGTATTTATAAAATGATTGGATTTAAAATGACTTAATTAACTTTCACACAATGGTTAAATATATAGTATATATAATCTATAGTATATAGTCACTTGGTCAAGGTCTGTGAATTTAATGAACTTTTCTGAAAACCATCTATACCGTGTCCAGATCTATATCTTGCTTTACTATAGATCCAAGATTTTGTAGATACTGCAAAAATAATTTGTACCTTAGCAATATTAAAGGCTAGTGATTAAATAGGTACAACTACTACTTTTAGTGAAAGACAGTTTACTTTGGAATAAAATTTCCTCTGCAATTTTGTGGTTCTTCAGTGAAGATATTTGGGGTTACAAAACATTAGATAGTTAACATATGGTATTGGTTTCATTAGGAGAATAACTCTAAGCCCTTTCTGTGGAGTGAGTCCCACTAAACATAAATTACTTACAGGGAAATATGTTTATGTTATTAAAGCTGCAATCTCAGACACACTCTCTATGAATAAATCCCAATGAACCTAGTGTGCCTTACTTCAGTATAGACAGTAAAAGCAACCATAAGTCAGTTTTGGGGAGCATCATGTGTTATTTTGGAAATTTGTGATCTTTTCTTTTGCTTTCCCCCTATTTTTTCCTGTTTTTTCTTGAAAACAAAATACCCGGAAGGAGGAAAGAAGTGGAAGAAATAGGGAAGGCTTGCCTAAAAATATCAAAACAGGTGGTCCTGATTATTTCTTTCCAACCATCCTTCATACAGTGAACAACAGACTGAAATCCAAAAACTGATTTTAAGAAAAAGCAATTAGTATGGGCAAAGATGAGTTTAATTTGAATTTTGTCTTTATGATGGTTGCTTCCTTTCATTTTTTTCTGCATTTTTCATTTTTTAAAGAAATCTATAGATATGGCTTCATTAGTTAGATAAAAGAATTTCCCTGTCACGTGCAAAACGGCACAATTCCATAGTTACTTCCTGAATTCGAGGTACCCAGTTTTGAGGAGCCAGGTTGGTGTAGTGGTTAAGGTGCCGGCCTAGATAACAAGAGACTGAGTTCTAGTCCTACCTCAGGCATGAAAATCAGCTGGGAGACTTTGGGCAAGTCACTTTTCAACAGCCCAAACACACCTCAGAGTTTTTGTTGTAGGGAAAACAGGAGAAAAGAGGAGTATTAGGTATGCTAGCTACCTTGAGTTATTATTTACAAAAACAATAAAGACAGGATAAAAATCTAATAAAGAAAGAAAATGAGTTTCAGAATTGGCACAAGGTTTGTAAGGTCTGTATTTTAGCGGTTGGTTAGGAAGATCCAAAGGATTTATTTTCTAGAGTTTCAGGAGCTGCTCTAAAAGGAGATGTTCTAGATCACGGGTGTCAAACTGGCGGCCCACGGGTCAGATGCGTCACATGCAAGCCAAACCCACCCTCGCTCCACAAATGGGAAAAACATGACAAAATGCCAGATGACAGCAATGTGACATGGCAAGTTTGACACCCTTGTTCTAGATAGACTGGCTTAGAACAGAAGAGAGTCGGCATTATCAGGAGGTTCGGCCTGATTGAAAGCAGCCTTCAGTAATGGTCTTTTATTGTGATACACATGGGAATTATTTTTTCTTCCTGTTGGTTAAAACCCAAGATGGCTTTTTGGCTGCATCAGATTGCATCAACGTAGCCATTATCAATAGATTGTGAGGATTGTGGTTCAGAATATCTACTGGGCATCAGGCTGATACTTTTGCAATAGATCAAAACACCATGTTGCAAGTCTGCAAAATTGTTTACCAACAATAAGTCTTTAATCCATTTCTAAAACATTCTTTGAGTACTGACAGTAAAAGGACTAAATGTCTTTTAACTGGGTATCTGTTGCTACCCCTCAGTGGGGCCAGAGCTCTCATTTTTACAAACACTAAGGTGGTAAAATAAAGTGCAGAAAAATAACCAGATATTAAGAGTATGTGTATCCCAAACCAGCAGAAACTTAAGGCATTCCCCAAGTAAATAAAATAAACCCTACCAAATCTCTTTAAAAATGAATTCATACTCAGAAGAGATTATATCCCATTTTATGCATATGGTGCATATTAATACAGATAAAGAAGCAGCAAAAAAATAGATTAAAAACATTAATTGGCTACCATTCTTATAGGAGCATACACACATGCCTTTTAGAGATAAACAAGTGTTCTTAATTTTGTGTGCTGTGTAACTGCTACTTCAGCTTCCCACCTAATAGATTTGATATAATAGCAGCTGTATTGTGTTTCCTTCTTCTGGAGAAGGAGCTCTGAAAAGCAGATGCAAGACTCTTCCATCAAAAGGGGGGGGGAAATCACATTCTTGTATTTAGATGAGCTCTCCGGAGCTCATGTTTAAAGAATGCTCCATTAAAAGCATTTTACAGTTAAATTTTACTAGGAAGGTATGGCAGTAGTTTAAAAAACAGAGCAGAGTAAGAAGTGCTGATAAGGAGCTGTTATGGCTGTTATGGCGCAGGCAAACTGTTGTGCAGTTCAGTCTTGAGAGTGATTTTAGTGCAGCACTGGCAATGGGTTGTATCACAGCCGCTTAAGAAAAGGAGCCTCCATGAGGCAAGAGGGGCTATTAAAAACCCTTCAAAGCTCTATTCCCTAGAACAGCCCCATCACAGGCGTCTTGCTCTGTGGCACTGAGCCCATTAAAACTTCAATGAAGGGCCTATTGATAATCCCACCCAGGAGTCCCAAAAGCTTCCTTGAATCAAATAGCTTTGTCATTCTTTAATGGAATTGTGGTTCAACAGTTTTATTCCAACGTTGGCTAATCTCAAAACGTTAAGCAAGGTCAGAGCTGGGTAGTATTTAAATGGAAGATCACCAGGTAACCCAGGACTCCAGACTACTTTAGAAAGTTTTGGGTTTTTTTTTTTTAAAAAGGAAGAAGAAGGAAAGACCTTAAAAGGCAATGGTAAAACACTTCTGTGGTTGTAAGGAAAGTGACATGGATCTGCTCATAAAGTCATCAAGAATCAAGCTTGACGCAAGTTGATTGCTATTTTTCAACCAAAAGGCAGGCAAGCCTTAACAATATTTCAGAGTAGGTGAATTTATTTTTGCACTGCTATTGGGGGATTTTTTTAAAACATCTGTGTTGTATAAGTATAGTGACTCATACAAGATGTACAGATTTCCCTCTTCCATTTCTTCAACTTTGGTTGATTTAGTTGCTCTTATCGTGCTACACAAATAAGGTTGTGCATACCATTTCAGCAAAATGTGTTTCTCGTCCACTGGAGCCCATGCCGTAATTTGCAACATAATATAGTGTTCATTTTTAAAATCTACCAAACTTCTTGTTCTGTATTTTTTTTCCTTAAAGAAACAGGCTTACATTTCTTCTAACATGCTAATGGGGCTATACATCATTTTTGTGGGGTTTGCCTTTGAATAACAAATTAAAGTGAGCATATATTATTTAAATTGCTTTTTGGAGGAGATGGCCATTTGATCCGGAAATAGGAGGGTGAGATTGCCTTAAACAATTACTGACAAGATGACTGTTATGTTAATTTAAATTTCCTGGAAAGTATTTCTTCACAACTAGGGAAGGAGAGCTCATTAAGGATAGGTTAGGGCTGACTTGACTTTACAGTTTATGTAGCTAAAGGACCACTAATACTATGGAAAGTTGCAGCTTGATTGCTGCTCCCTCATTCTCTTCTGCAGCTTTCAATGTTGCCCAGGAACAACTACCCTTCCAGGTTTTCATCACAATATTTTTTTTTGCTCTATTTACATCCCTTACAATGTCACTACCATCAGACTGCTTGGGGGAAAAAATGTGCTAATCTGTGCAAAGCAATGTATTTGGTATTTAATGATATGTTAAAAAAACAACTAAAAAATGAAGTATCTGTGGTTGGTTGGTTTGTTTTTTAAAGCACTAGCCATGTTTTCATGTCTTTAAGCATTTTGTGATTTTATTTTTTTGCATGGGGATAAAGTCAGGGAAAGCTTTGTCAACTTAATTATTCACCTTAAAGGCATAGGCAGGGGTGGGCTGCTGGGGGTTCACGGGGGTTCGGGCAAGCCCCTTTTGTTTTCCACGAATCCCCAAATCCCACTCCTGGATGGCCCTGACCTTC
>JANHFL010004161.1:106623-121746 GCA_032468155.1 Oxyrhabdium leporinum
CCCCACCTTATAGATCCACCCACTCCTCGCCTTGTCTCCTTTAGCCACTCACATCTGACTCCCTCGCTCACTTGCCAGCCTTTGCCAGCACGGTCCCGCACAGCCCATGTTCATTCTTGGTCGTATTTGAGATTCCTAGCTGCAAAGGACAGCAAAGCTAGGGTTGACTCTGGCTGTTTCTCTCTGCTAACAGGCAGCCAAGCTACCTGCCTGAAGGACCTCATCCTGTCCCTGGGAGTCCAAGCTCTGAAGAGCAAGTGGCATGGGAAACTTTGGCCGGGCTCCTCGAGAGATGAGAGTTTTCAGGGGGGTGATCTCACCTCTGGGCTGGCTACAAGAGAAACATTCATTCTCAGCCATATTTGAGATGCGTCTTGTGCAGCCCATGGAGATGGCAACAGAAGCGGTGGAAACAAGTGGCCGGGCTGGGCCAATGTCTCAGTCCTGCAAACTCTTGTCTCTCGAGGAGCACTTTGTAAGCCATGTCCTCCTCAAGGCAGCACATTTTTCCAGTCAAGGCAGTGAACTTTTGATGGTTTTTTGCAGGGTGTAGAGTTGCCATTGCCTAGATAGAAAAGCGGGGCTGATCCACCACAGAAGCCCTCACCTTCTGCCCTGAGTCTTTTCATGACAGGAGGAATACAGAATGACGGATCCAGGGTTTGAATATAACGGTGATGAAAAAGTGCTATGGGAAGGAACAATAATCCTGATAGTCTGCCCTCCATATTTGGAGTCTGGTCAATGTCTTCTTTAAATTAAATGTCCTATGCCTGCATAGGAGTGAGATGAGGGTTGGATTTTGATAGGGGAGAAGGTGTCAGAGATGTGATTGAGAAAGACGGCTGCCTGCCTGTTAATACGTATAACACAAATTAACCTCATCCATCTATTAACTCCAAGTATTAGCTTACCAAATTATATTGCGTGCCTACTTATAGCCCCTCCCCTATGTTAGAGTTGTCAATTGCGTTGTCGTCTTGATGAGTTAAAATGTTTTGAGGCAAAAAAAATCTGCATCTGAACTTAAATGGGCATTTATTTTATAATACTGTTCTCCGTTTCAGATTCAGTGTGCATAGGTAACCTTCCCCAAATCATTCCTGAATCGTTCTATTGATCTTTGAGTATGCTTTTTCCGTGTTCTTGTACCTGGATTAATATGTGATTGTATTTCTTGGCCATCTGCTATCTGCTGTTTGCTAATGCATTTATGAATAAATATTTTTTTTTGCAGAATTTCTTTTTAAAGGAAAATACTTTGAAAAGGCCCATGTTGCAGGCCTTCTTTTTTTAAAAAAAAAAAAGCATCAATTTTTAAGAATGGTTTAAGCATGGAGTTTCAAGCAGGACAAAGCTACCATTTTGAGTGTAACATGGGCCTTTTCAAAGTACTTAAAACCCATTAGGGTAGTGTTGAAAGTTAGCACCCACCGGTCTCCTAGAAAAATGAAATATTTTAGGAAATATTATAAAGGCAGAATATTTCCCCTAAAACAGAAATATAACATGGAGGCAGAGCTGAGTTTCCCCCCACGTTTGTTAAGGACTGAGCCAGCCTTTTGTTCTTGCAAAGCTACCATAATGGGCTTTTAAATACTTTTGCTAAGGCCTATTTTATACTCAAAATGGCAGCTTTGTCTTGCTTGGAATTCCATACTTAAGCCGAACCATTTTTTTAAAAAATTGATGTTGCAGGCTGTCTTTCTCCCCTCACTGAAATTAGTGGCAGGGAGCAATTTTACCAGTTTTTGTCAGATTTAACAGATTAACAGAGTTGGCCATACCTACCCAGCCACATAACTACCCAGCCACGCCCACCAAGTCACATGACCACCTAGCCATGTCCACCCAGTCACATGCCCATCCAGCCATGCCCACTGAGCCAGTCATTAGGGCAGAGAACCTGTTGCT
This sequence comes from Oxyrhabdium leporinum, assembly GCA_032468155.1. NCBI lineage: Eukaryota > Metazoa > Chordata > Lepidosauria > Squamata > Cyclocoridae > Oxyrhabdium > Oxyrhabdium leporinum. Next base: position 108,538 of record JANHFL010004161.1, read on the forward strand.
AAAAAAATTGAAGCCCATCCCTGGGCATAGGATAAGGTAGTAGGCAAAAATATGTGAATCTGTCTTACAAAGCCACCCAGCTATGATGGTCCCCATAAATTTAGGCCTGAATAGGATATATTTCCCAACCAAGTATCTTTTCTATGACCTGGATTAGAGTTCTGTTATCCCCACCCAGCGCATGGGAGTATGAGGTGGAGGATCCATCAACAAAATTAATATCTTAAGTAAATGCTAGTTAGAAATTAACTAGCAGTGTATATATACATGAGTGTGAAGAGAGGTTCCCCGTCTCTTCACACTCATGTGTACATACACTGATGTGAACACCCAGAGTAAGCTATTGTTCCCATTCAGGCTTAACTGAAGTCAGCACTTTAAAATCTGTTTATGTGTTTGTTTGTTTGTTTGTTTGTTTATTTATTTTATTGGCTGCTTAACTCCAATGAATTCTAATTAAAAAACAACAACCTAAAAACCTTGAAGGAAACTGTGATACACCCCTTTGTTAAGAGTGTCAGTACACTCTCCAAGCTTTCCTTTCAAGGAAAGGTTGCAGACAGGGGAATCAGTAATAAAGTGCCCTAGAAGAAATGAACTATTTGGACCCCTTTCGGTCAGAAATTAGGGTTGGGTATAGGGCCAAAAGAATATTAACCATATTGCTGCATGACCTTTGTCAGACCTGGAAAGGGAGAATGTGCCTCTCAGTTGAGATTTGTTGACTGCTTTCAATGCTATTTCTTCAAATATCCTCTACACAAGAGGCATTCCAAAATGTGTAACTGCGACAACTGTATATGAGCTTTCATCCCTTTACATCACAGAACACCTTAAACTTTTTTCTTCTTCTGTTCAATCTTGTCCAATTCTCAAAGACTGCCTGGAGAAGTCCCTGCAGTTTCTTGGCAAGGTTTTTGCCCCCTTCCTAGGTCTGAGAAAAAGTGAATGGCCCAAAATCACCCAGCTGGCTTTGCGCCTAAGGCAGGACTATAACTCCCAGTCACCTGGTTTCTAGATGATGCCTTTAACCAAACTATAGTAAATCCAGAGCAAATAAACCAGCCAGATCTTGGAAGTTAAAAAGAATAAGGAAGGGGAGAAAGACAGTCTGAATGGCAATTCAGCTATTTACATTTTTCCAGATTTTAGGCCTTGAGTGCATAGTGTGAACTTGCCTCTACTGTCCTGCTCCTGTCTTTGTAGCTTTTATCCTGGAAAGATTTGTTGCAAGATAATTCTAAAGGACCATCTCCCCTCCACAAAGCCAGCCCCTTTAGATGTGTGCGGATGATATAGAAAATGGGTGGTTCAGGCCAATTTCATGAGGCTGTAATAAATCTTCAGTAAATTAAAGCTCATCCACTCTCCTCCCCTCTTTAGGTCTTTGTCTTGCTAATACACATTAGGCTTTGGCTGGCTACACACTTTGAGGCCTTTCGGAGGTGAATGCTGTACAAAGCTGCAGATGTGGGGGCCTTCAAGGACCTTTGCCCCCAATGTTAGCCATTAACATCAGCCATGCCAACACAAGAATTTCATCACAGTTCCCAAAAAAGAACTCAGAGTAACAACTTTGGCTTTTGAAACAGAAAGAAAGGAGGAAGAAGAAGAAGAGAAACCAAGGAGTAAAATAAAGGTTCTTAAAGAGGCTGGCCCCTTGTAAAAAATCTGACTTTCTCTTTCAAGCACTGGCCGTAGATGAAATAGCTTAAGAAAATTGTGAGTTTCTTTCAGACTTTGGCACCAATAAAGGTATTTAATGGGTATGAACAATCTCCTTTGCTCTGCTACTTATGACCCTCTTAGAATCAGGCCAGATCTCTGAAAGACTTTGGCAGACTCATCACATGCTTGTGGGTATGGCTGTTCCCCACCCCCAGTCCTAAAATAAATGAATTTACTAGAGGAATTATCTTGATCCTGAAGTGAATTTAGCAAAAAAAAAAGTACAGGTTTTGGAAATGGTGATTTGCCAATGTACATTCTCAAAAGTCCTTCTGTAGAATTATAGAATTTGAGTAACTTCTTAATTTATTTCAATAACACTGCAGCCTATTTTACTTGACAAAGAACTCTTAACAAATGTGACTATACTTATTTTATTTATTGTTAAATGTATTTGCTGTCCATCTCACTAGGCAGCCTACAGTAGAACATAAAATTATAAAAATTGTAGATATAATAATAGAAAAGTAATGTAATAATAAAAATGAATAATGCAAATACAGCAATATGAATTAAAAGATGGGATGGGGAGGGAACAGGTGTGTGTGTGGGAGGTGGGGTCTGCTATTAATTAAATAGCCAGCTCCACTGTGGTAGGCTCTTTCAGAAGGACAAGTGGTGGATCTCACATGTGGGGGACATGATGTTCCAAAGGGACAGCAAAGAATGCTCTTCTCCTGGATCCTGCCAGCCAGAATTTGACCAAGGGGATCTGTAATAGACTTCTTCTGCCAGTACAGTTGGGAGAGACCTGTCCTAGCAGGATGAGATAGTTCATCAACTAACAAAAATAGTTTTTTGTCATTTCTTTTGAAGGTAGATTTACTCACTGGGAACAACTTCCACATATTATAAAAACAAATAAGTAGGAAAAAATGTTGGAATGCAGTCTCACTTGGAGAATGTTGTATAATTTAACTGGCAAATCTTACTTTTAAGGGGAACTGGCTTCTGATTCAAAATATTTTTTGACATTTTTTTTCTCAGCTATATACCTTAGGAATGCTAATCTAGGCAAGAAAGTGAAAATGTCCAACATTTTCTGCAAATTGTTCACTTTATGTTTAAAAGTTAGAGGAATGTGGACTAATTTAAGACAAAATTACAATATCCTTGATAATATTAATTCACAAATAACCAAAACATGCATCCAAGCTTTGCTGCTTCAAGAAGGTTTCTATCAAGTTCTAATTACATAATATATCACAAATGTTGGAGTATAACACCAGTAATCTTTGGACAACTGTCATTAAAATTGGTGAAATTTCTCTATGCAGGGCTGCTGTTCACAAAATTTCAGGTTGAAACTATAAAGCAAATAAGGCAAACTTTTTTACAGGTGAATTGTTCTCAAAATGTCATTTTCTGAACAGGCTCCATTTGATACAACTCACTGCCCATTCTAAACGCAAAATACAGTTTGAGAATGTCACAAGAAGAAACTTCTTTAAAAGAGAAATTGGGTGGAAAAAATAATGGACATTGAATACATTTCCCACTTGTAAATGTCCTGCAGCATATTTCCTCTACTTTTTAAACTCAGTATCTGGAGGGTGCTCAATTTTTGAACCTCTCCAAGTCCTTCTGTGGTGCCTCATCATGCCTGGGTGTGTTCCTAGGAGGCATGGGCAAAGAACATTAGAAGAGTATACCAAAGTATATATTGCTAGCAAGGTCATCTAAGTTTTAAAGATCATTTCAGCTGCCCAGTTAAAGCAAGCAGGCAGCTATATTGGGCAGAAGCAATACAGGAAGATGCTGCAGGCAGGTATCAATTTCATGACCAGATCAAATGCCTGTGTCAGAGAAAGAAGTGGTAAACTACTACTTCACTTTAATCAAGAAATTGATAGGGAATAAAATACAGAATGATTTACTGTATACGTTTGATGGCCCCTTCATTCTTCTGCAGAAGAGCTGAGGATCTTTCGGAGTACTAATGGTGTTTATGAAGTGGGAGCAGAACAGAAGAGAACAGAACAGATTTGGAAGGGACCTTGGAAATCATCTAGTCCAACCCCCTGCTCAGGCAGAAAACCCTATACGATTTCAGACAGATGGTTATCCAATCTCTTCTTTAAAACCTCCAGTGATGGAGCCCCATAACTTCTGCAGCCAAGTCATTCCACTAATTTATTATTCTGTCAGGAAATCTCTCCTTAGCTCTAGGTTGGTTCTCCTCTTGATTAGTTTCCATCCATTGCTTCTTGTGTGCCTTCAGGGGCTTTGGAGAATAGATTAGCTCCCTCTTCTGTGTGCATTAAAGCCTTCTAGACATCTAGTTGCTTAGGTTATACAGGGTGAAAGACAGAAGTACAGTAGGAATATGATGAAGTATAGTATGATGAATGAGCACAGAAAAGCTCAACACAGTGAAAGAATAAATGAACTATTACAGTGACATCTTAGACAACAACAGATAACTCTTGGTAGAGCAGTTATGAAGGCCTTCAAAAAACTATCTAGATGCTATGATGTGTTTATACATACAAAATCAGAATCATGCAAGCCATGATATTCCCATGACAATCTATGGAAAAGTTAAAATCTGAAGAAACAGGATAGGAATAGTATTCACGCTTCGAAGTCTGGGGCAAGAGAAAATGCCTGAGAATCACGTAGACAGCAAAGAAAATAAACAAATGAATCATTGAACAAATTAACCCCTTGAAGACAAATAACCAGGTTCAAATGATCCTACTTTGGACACATTAGGTGAAGACTCAGCTCTTTAGAGAAATCTCTAATGCTGGAAAAGGACAACCAGCAGACTCAGTTACAGCAGCAGCACTGTTGAAAAAGCAGATTGGGGACAGATTGTCATGGAGATAATCTATTTTTTTGTGGTTGCTAACAGTTGACAATGAATCAATGGCACATACATCAGTTCCACCCCCTCCCCCAAAAATTCAGTGTGACAGAGAAAATTATTCTTAATGCTTAAAGCAGGGGTGTCCAGCCTTGACAACTTTAAGATTTGTGGATTTCAACTTCCAGAATTCCCTATCCAACCAGATTGGACACACCCATCTTGGAGTCTTTTGCTTATGCTGGAATTCCAAGGCTGAGTTTTGAAATGATTCTGTACTTCAGAATTGGATTGCGTATCTCTTCTGTGAAGTGAGTGTTAAACATACTTCAGTATGAATGGTCACAATGAGAGTTCATAGTAAATCTTGTTAACTCCACAGAAGGAAAGTCAAGGCTGTTCTTACCCTCCCCATATAATTAAAGTTAAATGCTTATTAAATAAAATGTTAAAACATGTGTAATTAATTATGTGGGGTGAACTAGAAAACCTGTTTTATATTAGTACCATAAATCAAAATTTACCATCATTCAGTTAAGCTGACAATTTATCTAGTTCTGCTCATATAAACCAGAAAGATAATGAAACATCTTTAGGGGTTTTTTTAAGAGTATTTTTTTAAAAGGCCAAAAGTCCATAGAAATTATATCACTGTTCATATAGTATTTTTGATGGCTACCTCGTTGGCAAGTTAAGACGCTGTAATTATTCTTAATATGGTTATTTGCCCAAGTGGTTGAAAAGAAGGGGGAAAACAAAAACAAAAAAAACCCATGGATCGGTCAGAAAGCACCCCCTTCAGCTATTTAGTAGCAGATTAACATCCAGAGGATGGAAACATCCTCACAGCCCCACAAGATTAAATTCTTTCAACAACAACTCACATTTGCTGCTTTTTATGGTACTGTGTATTCTTGCATAACTCATTGATTTCACCTGAGACTGCCGAAGATGACTTCTTTGTTAAATCTGTAATATTTTTTAGTTGTTATTTAACACTGAAAGGCAAGTTGTCCTCATGAGTAAAGGACACCGGAGTTTGTTCTGTTATGCTAAACTATCATTTTAATTATGAGTTGGTTCTGGCTTATTCAAAAGATTGCCAATGAGCACAGTATTTTTTTTTCCAGCCACTAGTAGATGTATTCCCCCCCACCCCGCCATTTTTACTTCATTGTGCTTTGTGCTTCCATGGATCAATTAGAGACCTCAGTGGACTGCAGAACAAATCAGAAAAGAAGAAAAATCACAAACTATGTGGGTGTTTGTTCCTACTTTATATGGAGCAGCTATTGCAATCAGTAAAGCTACAAATGTATCCTGATGCAGTAATCCAATGAATGGATACCTTATATCAAGGGTCCCTACCCTCTGGGCCGTGGCACACTACCAGGCCTAGAGCCCTTTGGAACTGGGTCACAGACGTTGTGGACACGCACACGTGCACGCATCCCCACTTGCACGAACAGTGGGCACATGCATCCACTGCTCATGGAAACAGAGCTTGCCCACCATTTGTGCAGAATCATTCTCTCTGTCCCCCCCCCCACTTCCCCCCCTCCGGCTGGTCTGCAAAGCTGGAAAGATTGGGGAACTCTGCCTTATATGGATCAGGACCTAACCCTAACCCTAACCCCTCCCATTTGAAAATATAGAGGACAAGGTTTCAATGGGAATGTTCATCTGCCGAAATGTAACAATACCGTAGAACAAGACTTAGCAAACTAAGTTCCTTGACTCCCTAGGATTCCACAAGAGACTAAGTGCATACACCCCGACAAATTCACTTGAACTCAGCAAAGTCCCCTTTTATAAGTCATCCCTTTAATTTTGAGCAAATGCTTTAAAATGTTTTGCTATACTCTGTTCCATCGTCAAAACATTGTACCGTTTATTAATTTAATATTAATAAAATGAAGATATTTTATTAAGTCCTTTTTCTCTCTGTTGTGTTGTTAAGTCCTTAATCTGTTTCTCATCATGAACTGCTTTGCTGTGTCCCTAATGAGGAGATGAGTTTTTAATCAGTGATTTGTGACTGTGAGGACATGCCTAGTTCTGTCCTTTCTGGATCGTTCTAGTAAGTAGCCCATGGGAACTGAAGGTGTCAAGATTAGATAACTCAGAATTCCTCCTCCAGACCACTTGTCTATCTGATCTTTGCTTAAGTCACAGCTGAACTGACACCCCACCAAATCAGTGTTGGCATTGAGCTGTAGAATGGAGGATAAAGCACATCATGATGGTTTGCATTAGTATTACTTCTGCAGCACGTGATTAGAAATGAAGAAAAAGATCAAAATGTATACAAATATTATAGATGTTCCTGAAAGCTGACTGAAAGTAAAATTGCTCCTCCATAAAAATGAAATAAACATAGTTTTTTCGTATCCACGTAAGAGCATAGAAAGAAGAGATCAACAACTAACGAAAGTACATTGTCCCATGTTACCATATGATAAAGCAAAATGAAGTTGGATAACATCAAAACTGAATCACGTTGGGAAAAAAACCTTAGATATTTGTTGAGAAGGGACAAAAGCAGGCTGCAGAGAGTGTGACAGACTGTTTCAGTGTGTGCTAACCACTGCTAGAAGGCAATGAAGATGTACAGGGCAACATAAATCTTCACTGCCACCTTATGTTCATTCAGATTTATGCAGTTGATCGCTCCAGTATTGCTATAACCTGCTGATGCCATTCTGTCCCTATTTCACAAACCTTCCAGATACCAGCTTCTGCATGAATGGCCCAGACCTCTGAGCAGTGGCTTATAGCCACAATGCTTCCTCTTTAAAATAAGGCCTTCCTCCTGTCTCTGCTACTGTATGCCTGAGCAGACATTCTTCCAATCACATTGGGCTTTGGGACTGGGATAACTGCTGCTATGCTTCTCCCACTTTCCAGCCATACCCAGAGATAAGTCTTCAAATGGTGCTACACTAATATGAAAGTCAGTAATAATTCTCCATATTTATGGGGAAAATTGCAGGGGCAATGCACTTCACGATGGTGGGTTGATCTGTTAAAAAAAAAAGAACATTTATTTTGTTTAAAGTTAGTATTTTTTATAGTTTTCCCAAACACTCTGCCCAATGCATCCACTCCCCATCATGATAAATGTTTAATTAACCAATACATACATGCACACAAACTGTGGAGAAAAAATCATGAACCTTATGTGTTTTGCAGGAGGGCATGCTTGAAACATTTTTAGGGTTTTATTTTTGTGTTTATGAATTCAAAGAAGCTGGGAGGAGGAGATATTAAATGGGAGAGTAGCAGGCTTGAGATGGGAGATTCTTCAGATACATTGCTCAGTCATTCCCTGTGTTCAGCTACTGTATTTGACAGATGGGAGAATCACCTGAAAAGAGAACATAGTTAATATGCTAGGGTATGCCAGGGATGAGGACAAGTTACCTAGTCCGTGGGATGGATTGCCCTGCAGTAGGACTCAATGCTTGAATGTTCCCCAATGAGCTCTCCTCTCCTGCTTTCCATTCAGGGTGTGCTTTGCCTCCTGAGCAACCACTGATGCCTGCCTTATCCTTGCAAGGGTGACCGTATAAGCTGCCTTCTGGATAGCATTGAGCGTCACAGAGAATTTTGCTAGCAGGAATCATATTAGGGATGCTCAGTGCTTCAGGTTCAAAAGCAAAATGGTGCCAATTGAAGAGAGCATGTCTAGCTCAGGACAGAACTGTAGTGCCTATGCTCTCTGAGCTTTGTTGTTTGCAGATGTTTCATTACCCAACTAGATAAGGTCGCTAATGTGCCAGAAGGTGCTACCAGAGCATGCAGATGTGTCCACATTGCCTTTTCTGCAACAATCACTGCATCTTTTCCTACGATCACAAGGCTGCCCCCTGCACTGCAATACAGTCCTGGGGGAATGTATAGTTGAGAAAACAAGCTCTATTCATTATTAAATCAAAAGGATTTGTGGAACTTGGAGAGGCTCACCAGAGGCATTATATTGAATTATAGCTTATTCTAGCCTTTCCGAATTGGATGGAGGACTAGCAGTTTTGCTGTAAGTAAATCTATCATTGTAATGGAGCTTTTGGATAATAGTTTGCTCCCTATTCCTTCCTCTTGGTTCTCCAATTTCACTTTTTTTTTTTAAACTACAGTATCTGCCACTTTTTAACCTCATGCCTTAACTACTAGATCAAACTGAGAAAAAGTTAGGGGTGGTCACAATAGCATAAATGTATTTGTTTCTTTTTTCTGCTATTCTTGTTTTTAATTATTTGAACATTAAAAAAACGAAGCGGATATTAAAAAGCACAAAATAAATAGAGGAGGGATTTACAAGTATGATATTACATAAACTAACTCCAGATTCTTAGAATAATGTTCAGTTCTATATATTTAGTACATAACATCTTAAAATTATAAATCATTGTTAATCTACAAGTACTGATTCAAATAATCAATACATAATGATATAAAAAATGAAATGAAAATTATATTTGGTCAATAAGAAATCTCTATTTAATAAACCACCCATGAATTATCAACTGTAGCAACCAGTACTGAAGTGGTAAAATATACCAGTTACCTAAACATAATTTTCATTGTAAATTTATTTATTTATTCTTCCCAGTGTTGCATGCTAAGTGTTCTTTATGCATTCTGCATCCATTTAATTATGCACCTGTTTACTTGTTTGGTTTCTATGTCATATTTCACCAGCAAGTTATAGTAAGACCCAGCACATGCTCCAAATTTTGTGTTTTAAGGTTTCCAAATTCAGTTCAACCTTTAAGGATTCCACCTTGTTTATATAATTATTTTAGAACATGGATATCAAACTTGCATCATCACGGCTTTAGAACAATGCTGCTTATTTGAAGATATTGGAACTGACCAGGTAGTTCTAAGCATTCCAAAAAGAGATTTTATGCTTGTCTTATTGTCAATTCAATCTTACAGTTTATATGATTTATTTCTCCACTGCCTGGGTTACTTTGCAATTTCATATTCATAAATGTCTAATAATGAAGAAAGGTGATAAATCTTAGCTAATTCTTCTTCCATCTGATACTTTTAATATACTATTTATTATTGGCTGGTTTCTTATTATTGTCAATTTCTGACTATATCAAATCAGAAATATTTGCATAAGCCATCTGGAAATCTTGTTACTCAGCAGAGATTATCTAGCCAGAAGATGATATATTCCACTTTGTTTTCCAACTTGGGCAACTGGCTTTGTAATGTAATTTGACATTTGGTATCATCACACTGCTTTGTTCTTTTCAGTCTTTAATATCTTAAATGAAACCGTTATGGTCTTTTTTTAACCATCACAATTAATTGTCTCTATTTTTTTTTCTATTCTGCAGGATTAATGCAATCATATAATCAGTATTCTCTTTAAAGGGCTTTTTATATCAATTTCCGTCTCCATCAGGTCAAAGAAAGAATCTTTGGTAATTATTCCATGAAAATCCAGAAATGCAAAATTTAACAAAAGTGTACAAAAACCTGGGAACAGAATCATGGTTATGTAATTATTCATCTTTTAACACAAGAAAGATTTTAGAAGTACCTTGTGTTGCAAAACTATATCACACAATATTTACCATATTTTTTGCTCCATAAGACACTCTGAACCACAAGACACCTAGCTTTTGGGTGGAAAACAAGAAAACAAAAAATCTGTCTCTGCCTCCCAGCCCCAGCACGTGGCTCAACAGGGCTCCGCTTCTCCGTTCATTTCATCCAAAAGCTCTTGAAGCTACAGAAGAAATTTTCCGTAGGTGAGGCTGTCCCCACTATGGATTTTTTCTCCTGGGACCCAGGTCTATTCTGTTGCTATCGCTACCGCCTATCACCACCGCTGCCATTCGCTGCTGCCCCCTATTGGCAGTTGGATCAGCCTCCCAGAATATTGCCGATCAGCTGTTCCAGGTGGCGGGGATTGCTGCCACCTATTGCCGTTGCCGTCATCACATGAACGGTGGCGGCGGTAAATGGCAGGAGCAATCCTCGCCGCCTGGAACAGTTGATCGGCAGTATTCCAGGAGGCTGATCCAGCTGCCGATAGGTGGCGGTGGCGACGGGCCTGTTGCCGCTGCTACCTGTCACCACCGCTGCACCAACAACCCCCCACACACTGCCGCGACCCAGTCTGTGATGCAATATTCACTCCAAAAGATGCATAGACATTTCCACCCACTTTTGGGGGACAAAAAAGTGTGTCTTATGGAGCAAAAAATACGGTAAATATAAAAAGGCCACTACTTTGCAAAAGAAGACAATATAAAAAATGGAAACAAAGCAAATGATATTTCAAAAAAATCAGTAAAAGTTCTCTAATTTGAATATGTACATATAATTTGTTTGAACAGAACGCATGTGGTTTCTATGCATAAAAATAGATTGAGGGAGAAAGTCACCTTGGCTTCTGTCTTAGATTTTAGTCAGGGCCTACTTATCTAAATTTGTAAGCCACCCAGTTACAGGAAACTGGAATAATTGATAAGTATCCTTCTAATGGAAACTGATTTGTTATTTTGCCCAGTTGTTCAATATGCATATTTTAATATTAAGTATCTAGCAAAATAAAAATTTCTTAGTACCTCACAATCTCAAAGATCTTATACTTAAATGATAAGGGAGTTTTAACTAGATAAAAGGGTTTATATTTTATTTAAGGAAGAAGATATCAGTTCTGACTTGTTTAACTTCTCAGCATTCAACAGATGTAGACTAAGGATGCTAGAGAACTCAGCATTCAACAGATGTAGATTAAGGATGCTAGAGAACTATTTAAATAAAGTGATACATTATAGAAGCTTTTTGAGAGTTTTCAGGGCCTCAGTCAGACCAAACTCTTTAGCATCTGCAAAATGTAGATCGGGGCATCAAACTCACGTCATCATGGCAGCGTCACATGATGCATTGGGACTATTTTCCCCCTTTGCTAAACCGGGCGTGGGTGTGGCCAGCGAGTAACACATCCGGCCCATGGGCTGGGAGTTTAACAGCCCTGATGTACATTGTCTGCTATGACTTTGGCAAACCATGTTCTATAACATATTCAGCTTTGGCTCCTGATTTGAGTAGCCTTTCAGAAAAACAAGGTTGGTTGTATAGGCATCAGCTTCTAACCTTAACGGTGCCAAAGTATGTCTTTTAATGTCATAATCAAGCTCCATTCTTTCATACTTCTATTGCAATGCTACATCACTTGCCCCCTTGCTCTTCTCATGGGCACCTTCTGCTTGGGGAGGATCCTGCTGCCTTCGCTCCTGAGCCCACGGCCGGCCTCTCTTCCAGAACGGAAGGAAGACGGAGGCCAGGAAAGGCATCCAGGAGCGGAGGAAAAGGCCAGTGGGCGGCCCTCTCAAAGGGAAATTCTGGCCTGTCTTTCAAGGGGAGGGTCGCCCTCATTTCCTCCCCGGATCCCCGTGGGTGCTTGGAACCATGGCAGGTGGGCTCTGGGTGTGTGAGCAGCACCTGTTCTGGAAAGACAACGCGGTCTGCCCAAGGCTGCGCTGTCTACCACTGTTACCACCACACCTTTGCGCTGTTGAAGACGGGCGGACTTCGACTCCCAGAATCCCCCAACTCCCAGCATGCTGGTTGTGGATTTCTGGGAGTTGAAGTCCACCCCTCTTCAAGTGGGCAAGGTTGAGCACCGCTGTTTGTAGCCCACATCTCCCTCGCACCCTTCGTCACGAGACGAGGAGGGGGAGGACCATGGGAGAGATCCAGTGTCTCCTTATCCTGTGATTCTATTGAAGGCATCTGCCTGGCTTTCTCTCCTAGCAGACAGAAGGTGCCCTATGAATCTTGCAACCAACAGATTTATTAGGGCCTGCGCTTCCTTCCTTGATTCATACGTCACTTTTCAGCTGAGCCGAAGAACAGATTTTTCACTGCAGGGAGAGCGAAATCAAGAATTTTAATCTCTCTTTCGCTTGTACGTTCAGTGGGGAGGAACCTGTTTTGCCAGAGGAAATACTTGAGGGGGGGTGGGGTGAAGAATGCAAACCAAAATCCGATTGAGATGCCACCCACACGGGAGCTGGTTCACAGAAACCAATGATTAAGCCTGCAAAGGGGGAGGGGAAACAGAACAGACCCAGAGGGCGGGTGAGGATTCAACCATACCCAACACTGTTCCTACAACACAAGACAACAGCCTTTCCTGCAGCCAACCTCCAAGTGCAAAGACAGGTTCCTGTGAAAGCTCGGAAGACGAAACCTCTGGTCCCAGTAACCGACCCAGATCGCATCCTGCAAATACATTCTCCCCTCTCCTTAAAAAGCCAGAACGCTCCGTGGCTGCACGACGGATGGAGCCAACTCTTTGGAAGCGCTGCCCAACTGCCAAATAAGCCCACAATGGTTCCCCCTTTTCCAGCCAATCTTTTGCAAAGACCTTTCCTTTGGGAGAAGCTGTCGACGGGAACGGCGGAGGAATACATGCCCACCAGCCACCAGGCTGAGCATTTTCTTCTGGTGCAGATGCTGTGCCACCCCCACAAAAACTGGGGAAAGTGGGACGCCAGCAGGGCAGAGATCAAAGGCGGCGGTTTTCTGAGTGAAACAAACCAGGAGGAAGGAGGAGCCAGAACTAGAGAGAGAGAGAGAGAGAGAGAGAGAGAGAGAGAGAGAGAGAGAGAGAGAGAGAGAGAGAGAGAGAGAGAGAG
>JANHFL010004161.1:121846-165745 GCA_032468155.1 Oxyrhabdium leporinum
TTGAATTTATATACCGCCCCACTCCGAGGACTCGGGGCGGTTCACAACTGTAGAAATCATTTAAAACCCCTTTAAAATCCCGTTTACAAAAATATTAATTAAGAACTTTAATTAAAAAACCGATTAAAAAACCCCACCAAGACCCCAACTGACATCAGCAATGTTGTTTTATAATATTCAGAATTCATTAGAAAACCCAGGTGAGTATTATAGAAAAAAAGTTAGGATTCAGAGAGTAGGTGGAAGCAAAGGAGCAATGGATATGACCATCCAAAAAGAAAAATAAGCTCAAGGAAAAATGCTTGGAAAAATGCTCACTCTTTGTCTTGAACACTTGGAAAATAAAATCAGCTCCCTGATCCATAATTTGTCTAACTTCTCTTTGAATGTACAAGTTTGGTTTAGATTACTTTCCTTCTTACGGCTGAGAAACTTTCATGTCACAAGACTCAATGGACTTAAATTTTTTCTTTCGATTTTCCACAGCCAGCTGATGCTTCTGAAAAAATTCACTGAACAAAAGCCCCTGTCAAACTAGTTTTTCCCAACTGTAAACATGGAGCAGATTGTGTTTGCTAGAAAATCTGGCTAATTAGTCTTCTCATGGGCTTCCAGATATCCATAGAAGGGATTTGTCTGTAACTTGATTGTATATACACATTCTAAATCTGACACTTTAAGGGAGCTTACATTACTGAGATACCCAGTGTATTCTTGGTTTATGTGCATTATTTATTTTATTGGTTACTGTCCCCACCTTTTATGTACTGGGGACAAAGGAAGGAAACCTTTGTCCCTCTCCAAAAGCTGCAGTAACAGCAACATTTTTTCTAGTTATTGACCTCACTCAGTGTCTTTAAAAAATACAGTCTTTAAAAAATTGAAAAGCATCAATTTTCCAGTCTCTGTTTAAATGAACATGCTGTGTATTAAGGTAATAAAATCTGCATGTGTGAACAGAGAGAGTTTTTATTTTCTTTCCATTTATTTGGAGCCATTCATATAGAGTTGATCATTTAAGCATTTTTTCTGGATAGCAGGCCAAAGAAAATTCATTGGTTTGTTTTTAAAAGCTGATATACTTCCCTTTTATGTCTTAATAACAACTTACAATTAGATTAGTGAAAAATGACAAAATGATACAGGCTACAAAATGGACTAGCTTGAATTGAATTTGCCAATAAACCATCTTCACATTTATAAAATCTGTTTAGTTTTATCTAATTTTGAAACTCACAATTTTTATTTGGTGTTTAATTTTAATATTAACATTAATATATCTTGTAAAGCTTGGAATTCTATTTTTATTAGTCACATTGAGTACATTAAAGAGACAAATTTAATGAATGGATAAATGAGAGAACGGGCAGAATTTACCCTTGAACTTTATGTTTGTGGGGATAAGTTGTTTTTGCCAGATTTACAAGATACATCAGTGGAAGTCAGGTTGAAAAGTTTCTGAATTATGTTCATGGTACAGTCATGTCATTGTTCCCATTTTTAAATATTTGGGAATAAGAAGGATGGTAATAAAAAATTAAAAGCCTGTGAAGAAAGTAAATATACTTATTTTGTTTTCATTACAGAATCATCAGTGAAATGAATTGCTCACTAAGCAAACGAATGGCAGTTTTAAATTTAACGTAAATTTGTACACATGCTGCCTATAAAAATATTGAAAGAGTACTGGTTCATCAGAAAACCGGCTGTTAAACTATTTAGATTTTAAATGACAAAATAAATGCCTTATATGTGACCTCAAGTAGTATAAATATGATATGATATGATATGTCCCCAATGCTTAGATGGCTGAGTTCTTTGTTTTTGAATTTGGTATGATTTAATCATTTTGCTCCTTCTTTAAAGATTTTCCACTTCAAATATATTGCAGTAATCTAGCATGATCTAATCAGAACATGTATTACTGAGCTAAAAGGTTAGGAAATATGTCCTCCTTCAAGAAGAGACATTTATTTTCATCCAAACCAGTACCAGCTCGGAAGACTCCATTTTATCAGGACTCCTTTTCATGTTATTTTCCTGTATTCTTCTCATATGTGGCCTTACACACTTTATTTCCTCTTTTTGATTTCATGGTAAAATTGAGAAGTGTAACTGTATGTAATTTACATACAAATCATATCATAGACAAGACATGTATAAAGAACTTTATAAATGATAAGTAGCATCTTAAATTTGACTTTGGGAGCCCACTAAAAGCTAAAACAGAAGTGTTACATGAGGGAATCGACTATGCTCAGCAATCTGTATCAGATTTTAAATACACGATAGTATTTGAACATTTTGCAGAGCTTATATATAACTTGTATCTCTTTTTGCTATTGTAGTAGATATTTGCCAAGATATTTATTTTGCTTAATTAATTCAGATAAGTAAGTTTGGCAACCACATACGTTTTATAAATGAATAAATATATTTTCTAGTTTGAAAGTTGTACTTATGTTTATCAGTAGGTGGCGATGATTCAAAAAAACCAACAGCACCACCACCTCAGCCCAAACCTGGGAGTCATGGCAACAGTGGGGGTAAGTTTTTTTCAAAAAGTACATCTTTAGTGCCTACACATAGAATCATAGAATTGAAAGGGACTTTGGAGTCAAACCTGCTCCTGCTCAAGGCAGGAAACGTATATCATTCCAGTCGAATGGTTGTCCAGTCTATTCTTGAAATCCTAGTAATGGAGCACCAACCACCACAGGAGGCAAGTTATTCCATTGATTAATTGCTCTCACTGTCAGAAAATTTATTCTTACTTCTAGATTGTAACTTTCTTTGATAAGCTTCCACCCATTGCTTCTTGTCCTGCTCTCTGGTCTTACAGATTAACAGAGTTGGAAGGGGTCTTGTAGGTCATCTAGTCCAACCCCCCCCCAAGCCAAAAGCTCCTCTGGGATTTGAACCTGGGACCTCTCACACCCAAAGCAAGAATCATACCCCTAGACCAACGAGCCGGCTGAAAGTGAAATTTTAGACTTCTAGTTGATGGTGCAGAACTCCCTCTAGAGAAAAAGTCAATTCCCACTTCTTTGTGACAGCCCCTCAAGTCCTTGAAGAATCATGTCCCCCCAGATCCTTCTTTTCCATAGAGTAGACATACCTAGACCAATCAACTGTTTGTCATACAATTTAGCCTTCAGATCCTTTATCATCTTTATTGCTCTTCGCTGCATCTTTTCCAGGGTCTCAACATCTGTTTTGTATTGTGGTGACCAGAACTGGAAGCATTATTCCAAGTGTTATCTCACTAGTAAAGTGGTACTATCACTTCTCATTTTCTTGATGCTATCTCTCTGTTGATTGAGCCTAGAACTGCATTGGCTTTTTTTGGCAGCTGCAGCAGATTTCTGGCTCATACTTAAGTGATGGTCCATTAGGACACCTAGATCTCTCTCACAGTTACTATTGCTGAGCCATGTACTGCCTCTTTTATACCTATGCATTTGGTTTTTCCTTCCTAAATACAAAACCTTACTTTTCTCCATTAAACTGCATCTTGGCCCAATGCTCAAATCTGTCAATATTGTTCTGAATCTTGAGTCTAATTTTCAAAGTGTTAGCAATTTCCCCAAGCTTGCTCTCATCTACAAATTTGATGAGTTCCCCTTTTACCCCACATGTCATTTATGAAGATGTTGAAGAGTACTGGATCCAAGACCCAATCTTGAGGTATCCCACTGCATGCTTCCCTCCATATAAATTGAGAACTACCCTCGGAGTGCAGTTGATCAGCCAATTGAGAATCCATCTGGTGATGGTACTGTCTATCTCAGATTGTTCTATCTTTGCTGAAGTCCAAGTACATTATGTCTACATCATTTCACTGAAATTTGGTTACTTTATCAAAAAAGACAATAAGGTGTTTCTGGCATGATCTGTTTTTAACAAACCCACTTTGGCTTCCAGTAATGCTGCTGATTCTTAAAGTTGTAGGAGTAACAAAAGCCACTCTTGCTTTTGACTTTCATTTATTCCTCCCTATCAGTGTTGGTAGAGTTACGTACTTATACTATTCTAATATTAATTAGGATATTTGATCTGATTGTTTATGTGGTTAAAATAAACCAATGTAGCTTTTTCCTGGATCTTCTAAGAAATATAATTCAATTTATAAAATTGTAAAAGCACCAAATAATGACTACCAGTACATTCACCATCCACCGTCATTTAGTGCAGGGTGTCAAACTTGATTTCATTGAGGGCTGCACCAGGGTTGTGTTTGACCTCGGGCGGTGGTGGGGGTTGGCCAGCTCGATGTCACTTGTGTCCCGAGCTCCGTTTTCAGCTGCCACGGCCTCCTGCAACCCTCTGCCAGTGAAAACGGAGCTCAGTTTTCACTGGCAGAAGCACTGCGGGCCAGTTCTTTGCTGCTTCCAGGGTGGCCCCATGGGCCAGATCTAAGTACCATGTGGGCCAGATTCGGCCCCCGGGCCTTGAGTTTGACACCCCTGATTTAATGCATCACAGTGTTGCACCAATCCTGTAAAACTGTTGCTTTAAAACATAAAAGACTGCATATAAAATAACATTTTCAGAATCATTAAAGCAGTTGTGTCTTTCTCCAGGATTGCATGGCTGCTTTGGAGACTTCTTTCAGCTATGCATTTACTTTATTTCCTTTTTCCCAACAAAGTGGCTGTGCATGCATTTGCATGCAAGAACGCCAAAAGCAGATTTTGAAACATCCAAGAAAACTAAAAAAAAAAGTATTTTGACATTTAATATTTTGAAAAGATATATTCTAGGCAGACCTAAATTCAGAGATAGATTTGAGAATCCAGAACAGGTCTAGAATGAATTCAGAATTGCTTTCCATAAAAAGTCAAATTTACTACACTATGTTAACTTAATCTAGAATTAAGGACAGGATCAGAACTTCCCACCAATATACAATCAGCTTTAGGAACAGGCCTTTATCTACTCTTAAGGTAATACAGTTGATAGCATTCTCTCTGTTCCTCACAGAAGTGCTTTTCTATCTAGATGGGGATTTCGATTTATAAGATGCCCTAGGTCAGGGGTGTCAAACTGGCCGGATGAGTCGCATGCTGGCCTCGCCCCCGCCCAGTTTAGCGAAGGGGAAAAAAGTCCCAATACATCACGTGACACCCCTGTGATGACGCGTTTGACACCCTTGCCTTAGGTGGTAAGTATTAGAAGATGTTCCTCAAACATCACCCATTAGAATTTACCTAATCTTCTTATTGCTAGTTTTGTACAGTGTAAATATAACTGAGAAAAAAAGCTATATTTAAGAACTAATGCGGAATTATATAGGATCTCCTTTTTGTGCAGCAGGTGGTACTAGAAAATCTCCAATTCTTATTATTCTGTATTCTGGTTGAGAAAGGCCCTTGTAAGCTTCTATTGGAGGGAAATGTCTTCACAGTAGCTGACAAATACTTCTTGCTTGTGCCATGTCCCTTGGAGAGCTTTCTCATCTTCCTGCCTGCCATCTCCACCCTAATCAGATTAGACAGCGTGATACATATGTACTTGTCTTCAACTCCTACATGTGTTATAAGAGCACGGGCCCTTCCCACTTCGTCTCTTTTATTCTTATAAACTTGCCTTCTGTGACTGAATTTGTCCCTGTTAGTGGAGTGTCATTGAATCATATTGATATATTCTGCTGTATGTAGTGCTCTGAATTAATATGCTTTCTGTAAATATTATTCTTTGTATTTTGTACTTGATAAATAATGCTCTTCACAAATCCGTTCAGTTATACAATCTAAGTGAATACATTTTTCTTAATTGATAAATCCATAGAAATCTCAAAAATAATAAAATACTGTTTAGTTATGATTACTATGAGGAAATTCTGGATAAAATTATGTCATCTGCTACATCTGCTAATATCAGGAGGGCAATCAGCCATATTTTTCTCTTTTAATAGTTTAGTTTATGGTATGTTGCATGTTTTATGCCAGTGTCCTTAAATAAAAGTAGATAAATACACTTTGATTTTGAAAAGAGATGATTAATAGGTGTTCCCACATGTTCTGAAATACCATTTCAAAGGATTTGCACAGCCCACATGCAAAGTACTATTTTGTTTTCTTGATACCTGCATATTCATAATTATGAAACATTATTAATTCAGAAACTAATTCAAAATCTAAGCAACAAAACATGAATCTGAGATATAGTTAAGCTTCTTAATGTAATGACTTAAGCTGGAAATTATGTAAAACTCCACAATGCAAATTGGGGAATAAATTATATATATTTTAAAGTGTGCTTTTACTCCTTTTGTTATTATTAAAGGATTTGAAGATTCAGATTTATTAGATGGTGACTTGCCACCTGAGAATCCACAATCAGGTATGTTTCAAGTACTCACTATATTTAAAATATTAGTATAGTTTTATATAAGCTTTTGGATTTGCTGTTTACATATTAAATGGGAAAATATGAAAATACTATAAAGTGCATTCGTAAAAATATGCTATCCAGGAATTCCATTTTAACTTAAGTTTTGATTGACTTTCATTGATTATGTTATTAAGTTTATTTGCTTTTGGAACAAAACTAAAGCCGTGTGTGTGTGTGTGTGTGTGTGTGTGTGTGTGCGCGCGTTTGTGTGTGTTCGTGTTCTGTGCAAAATTTAGTTTGATTTCATCTTAGGTAAAATTATTTTTTTGTACTCATTTTTTCCAAAATCTAGGTGGGAGGTAAATAAATGAAATTAAAATAAATAAGCATTTCATGTTGGATTATATTTGCTAAGAAGGCTGAAAGTGTCCTTAAATGAGACTGCATTTCTTCATATTCATATTGTTTTGTTCTAAAGATATATTGTTCTAAAGACCATATTTTAGAAATATGAACAAATGCAGTCATTGCAGTGCAGTCTTACACAATATTGTTTAAAAGTCCCATTGGGCTCCATAAGATTTGCTCACAGATAAATGAATATAAAAATGTAGGTTGCCAGAACTGTTGCTGCAAAGGAGCATTCACAGCAGTCCCTATACTAACATGCATGTGACACATAGCTTGAGTCTGATGATATGCTGAATTGCTTGCTATAATGTTTCTTTATAACTTTGATGCTTCTTTTCCCATTTTTAATAGCATGATTTTTTTCTAAAAAATGTTGGAGTTGTTTTTCTAAAACATATTTAGGCAGAAGAGTGTTTTTACAGATCATCTTCATTTAGTGACAATTGGGACCAGTAACTTGGTCGTTAAGTGAAGTTGCTGCTAAATGAAACTGCCACTGTGCTTATATGCATATCTCAGCTATCCTTTGCTTTACAAATTTCAAATGCGAGAGCTGGTCACAAAATTACTCTTTCCTTATTGTAATAGCAATAACACTTAGACTTATATACCACTTCACAGTGCTTTACAGCCCTCTCTAAGCGGTTTACAGAGTCAGCATATTGCATATTGCCCCCAACAATCTGGGTCCTCATTTGACCAACCTTGGAAGGATGGAAGGCTGAGTCAACCTTGAGCCTGGTAAGATTTGAACTGCTGAACTGCAGGGAGCCGGCAGTCAGCAGAAGTAGCCTGCAGTACTGCATTCTAACCACTGTGCCACTGCAGCTCTAATATTTTAATAGTAGTAATGTTTTAATAGTGGCAATACAAATTCCGTATTAGCACGCAAAGATTTTGTGGTTATAAGAAGAGAAATCCAGTTTGGTCTAGTGGTGAAAGCACCAGGCTAGGAACCAGGAAAATTCCCACTTTAAGCATGAAAGTCAGCTGGTTAACCTTGGGCTTAGCTCCAATCCACTTTACAGGGTTGCTGTTGTGGGAAAAATAGGAGGAGAAAGGAGTATTAAGTATGGTCGCTGCCTTAAATCATTACAAAAATAATAAAGGCAGGATAAAATAAATAAACAAACATGCCTGATATTTATTTGCAGAGACACCAATATGTCATCAGTGAGCAGATGCAATAACTTCTTCTCTCACAATCAGAACAAGCTCAACTTTCTCAGAGCTCTATCTGGAAGAAAGTTCTCAGAATGTATAGCTTGTTTTATCCACAAGATTTTAAATTCACAAATATCTTCACAATGCATCTTTGTCTAGGCTGCACATATTCCTCTGCCTCACAACACTGTAATTGCTAATTCCCTTTGGGGGGAGGGGAGATTGGCTTCTTAGTAAGGGAAATAAAATAAATGAAATGGAGGATATCTCTGATTATCACACATGAGTGGGCTCCTTCCCTCTCTCCTCCTTCCCCTTTCAGGGACATCTCCAGCAACAATGCAAGAGACCGGAAAGGAAAGCCCCCCTCCCTCCCCCTCCTTTCCAGGCCTAAAGAAATCACACTCCATTTCAAGAGCCCTGCTTGTCTAGTTCTCTTTGGATCCAGCACGTTGTTCAGAGAGGAGACATTGTTTGCAATTCAAATGCTTGGAGCTCAAGGAAAATAAAACAATAAACTTAAGCCACAAGAGCATCCTGAACAAGCAAGCTGCTTGCACAAACAGAAAACCCTCCTCCTCCTCTGTTTTTTTTTTGGGGGGGGGAGGTGAACTGGGTAGAGGGTGGGAGGATAGGAACTGCAGAAGAGATATTAGACAGGAGAATAAGGGAACTCTCGTGCAGCTGAGAGCTTTTCATTCTGTGGAGTACAAACAAACATATTCTCTCTCCTCTAGGTGATGTCTTTAAACAAACATGACTACAGCAAAGAGGGGTGATTCAGCCTCAGGCCTAAGTTGAATGTTGACCAGAGGATCAATGGATTTCAAGAAGTGCCAATTATTTCTTTGGTTGTCAATTCTAAAATGATCTTTTAATCAACAGTAGCCCTTTAGCAAATACTTTTCAGGAGATGATGTAGGCAAACTCTGCCACTGGACGTCTTGATTAAGATTGCTTTAAGGTGGCTTTAAAATCAAGAATGGATTTGCCAGTGTATTTGATTAAAAGAAATTATTCTCCTAAATTGTTTGGCAATATTCACCTAAGTTAAGAAACGGTTTGTTTCTTGAGAATGAATACTAAAGATTTACAGTCACCACATTTACAGCCATATTCATATATGTTCATAATTTCACCCTGCAGAGATAATATTTTTCAGTCCGATCTGTTGGACTGGAGAAATTAAAGTCTGAGGGACAAACACTGATGGATGTACATAACATTACCTGCATATAATATATAATTTGCTGTTCTTGAAACTGTGTGGATGAACATAGCTCAGGATGATGCTGTGGATAAAACTAATTCAGAATCCTATCAAAATCCTGGTTGTGGTTGTTCTAGGTTTACTTAGATGTGGTGGTTGCTACCAGTCATTGAAGTTATTTTAGAATGTCAACATTAAATAAGCATTGATTCTTGTTACATTAAACTTTCCGCTTAAAAAGAAGAAGCAGCAGCCACCGTTGCCCTCACAAGAGTAACCAGACAGGCCATTGTTCCATTATGTTAAACTTAAATGAACTGTTTAATAAGTAAAAATGTGTTGGTATTTTTAATGGATGATTTCCCCTTCCCTTTAACTTAAAACCGACGACTTCTCTTCATTGAAGTGTCTGACAGAAAACCAGCTAGAGCAAAGCAGAGTGGCACAATTTGTCTTGGCTTTTTTGTAAACACAAAAGTTTAAGCGACAAAAGGAAACATGGTCTAGCAGGAGCTTTGAAGGAGAAAAGAAGTTCACATGCTCTTCTGAATGCATCTCCAATAGCTGAGTTGTTAAGACATTCAGCACCATTAATGGGTAATGTACTGTCAGGCTCCATTGTAACCCACCCTTTAATCCCAAGCCCGTCAATTTTGAAGGGAAGCTAAAGAAGAGACAGTAGTGCAGCAAATGGATGTCCATTGTCTAATCGCTTTTCCTCCTTTAAAAGAAAAAATAAATAAATTCCTTCCTAAAGAAATTTTGTCCCACATTAGCAAATTCTTCCTCCTCCGACTCCCTCCTCTGATGTTTTTCTTAATCATAAAATGCTTTGTGTCATCACATTTCCCACCCTACCTATGTGAACAGGAAGTGCAGGAATAAATAGCCACACAATATCTTTGAAACTCTATGGCAGGGTCATGAATTGTATCTTTGTTACATAGAAGACTGAGAGGGTACCATCGCATTTCTGAATCTGCCCTTAATCCCAGAAAACTTACTAATAGTTATTCCGGTTACAACATTTTGAGGCCAGAATAAAGATTGTTAAGGCTAGGATAAGAGCTAAACTTGATTTCATTAAGTTCACATAAAATAATTATACTTAATGTGAGTACTCCCATGGTATTCATTTTTCCTGACATATTAAAATTTACTATTTCTAGAAATTTTGGAGAACTCTATAGTGCTACAGAGGTATGTTTCAAGGTAGTAAGGATTGCAGGTTGTGTAATGTGGTTTGAGAACTGTATTATTCTGGAAAATGTGCCCTTTTTGTTTCATTTTTCATGACATTTCTTCATAAATATAAAAAGTGCTTTTGTATTAAAATGTTATAAGTTAATTATAGAGACATTAGCTGACCAAAATTAGAGCTGGTTATTTACAGTATGAAAAATAAACTTATTAACTGCAATGACTCCACTTGCATTTAACTTATTTAGCTTTGTGTCCAGTGATATTCTATGAGTGAAACAAACAACATTGGCAGAGTAAATTAGTCTTACTTTCTGCAATATGAAAGTGATGCTTCTCTATGTGTATCAGTGTGTATCTGTATGTGCATGTGTGTCACCCCATGATAAATCTCACTCCAGAAAACTTGCAAACAGTGAGAACAGAGCGGTATAGTAGGTCATGAGGACAAGATATTTTCACTTCACAAATCTTTTCTTTAGGGGGGGGAACCCTAACCTTTTTTAATAATCTGGTAATGTATGCCTAATTTGTGTTAGACTGGAAAATTTGCCTTTTGTAGTATCCTGCTATTTGTTATTAGACTATAAATGTGCAATCTAATTGTTTCTCCTTAAAGTGACAGATGATTTAATAAGAACCCCCCACCCTACATCATCGAGATTCATGGACAAAGAAACAATGGAGGATTGGGCTATTTGGGCAGGATATTGGATCATTCAACCCTCCATTTTCTAGCCTGCAAAGATCTGCTGTTTTACAAAGACCCAGTCCACAATTGAAAAGCTGTGCGTAGCAGGGAAGGGGCAAGCTTAAAAGATAAACAGATATGGCAGAAAAAGGAAAGCTGGGAGAGGGGACTAGGGCCACTGGAAAAAGAGAGCCTATTTCATTTCCAAACACTCTAGATGAGTAAAAATGCAAGCCGAAGAAAGGGCTGGCCTGCCTTCACAGTAGGGATCTTGCTCTTTACTTGGCCCTCAGCTTGGCGAGATTGACATGGGCCCAGATCTTCTCCCCACCAGGAAAAAGAAATCATCTTTCTTTAAAAGGATCAGGCGGATGCTGAAGAGTTAAAATGCAAATTCCCTGGGTTTTTTTTCTTGTTTGAAGGTGGAAGGGTCAAGGTTTTGCAGATTTCTTCCTCCTTCCCCATCAGCTCCCATCCCGCCCTACTTCTGGGGATGGCAGGACGGCCGCGGGCTTTTTGTGTGAGCCTTTCACGATTCTGAAAGGGACAGAGCAGTCCCAGCGGAGGGAGCAAACTTTTGGAGGTCAGTGTGGTCAGCTTAGAATAAATGTGTCGTATTGTTTGTATTAAGGGTAGGTTCTCAGCAGGGAGCTCTGGAGCCACTGCAGACAACACCAGGGACTATTTATTCAACACTGAATTATAAGGACTCCACTAGCAAGAAAAACATAAACTGCTGCAGTTAAGAGGAACGTCTCTGGCCTCCAGGGAAGCACAACCACCCCCTTTATATTTATAGATCATAAATAAACATAAAGGGCTGTGCTTATCCACTGACACATCTTCATAAAGAATAATTAGAACTGAAAGTTAATGCTTTTAAAAAGACGTCCCTTGCTCTCCAGATAAATAGATCAGGTCATTAAAGGGCCTAAGAGAGAAGCCGCTTATTTTTAGCAATGTTTGGAAACAGGCCTTTGTTTCCATGGCAAACGTACAGGCCCTTTGGGGTTTGTCTCCACCAAACAAGTGTCACAGGCCCAGGGGATGTGGGGAGAAGCCGGGGAGGGAGAGGCAAAGAGGGTCTCAAAAAGAATGGAATGCAGCTTGGAGCGCTGGAAGGCACAAGACGGGCAAACATGAAATCAAAGTGGAAAAGCAACACAAAAGGGAGTGAAAGTTACTCCTAGGTTGGAACTGGTTTCCCCACAGCAGACAGTGAGAGCAGACAGTGAGGAACAAGCATCTTCTGCTTGAGGAACCTTTATACTAAGGCGCTGGTTCCCAAATGAGCTTCCCCCCTTTGCCCTGTAGGCTCATACCCTTGAAGTTGTGTTTGTGTTTAGACAAATATCCATCTAAATCCAAATGATATGTCAGTGTGGGTATACACCTACTCATGTGAAGATCTCATGCTTTATGTTTCTGAACTGTCATTTATTTAGCAAAGGCTCTTTGAATGCTTGAAGACTCCAATTTCATCTACCTCCACAACCATCCTGGAAAGTTATTTATGCTTTTCAAACACAGAATGAAACTTCCTCATTCTCTACCATTTGCCCCTTTTACATGAAGACAAGAAAGTGCTGAAATTTCAAGGAGCTAATCCCTGTGTAAGGAAGGCTGAGCATCAAAGAACTGAGGCCTTTGAACAATGGTGCTGGAGAAGACTCATGCGAATCCCTTGGACTGCAAGGCAATCAAGCCAGTCAGTCCTAGAGGAGATCAACCCTGACTGCTCTTTAGAAGGCTAGATCCTGAAGATAAAACTCAAATATTTTGGGCACCTAATGAGAAGGAAGAGCCTAATGCTGGGAACAATTGAGGGCAAAAGAAGAAGGGGATGGCAGAGAATGAGGTGGCTGGATAGAATCACTGAAGCAGTCGGCGTGAGCTTAAATGGACTCTAGGGAATGGTAGAGGACAGGAAGGCCTAGAGGAATGTTGTCCATGGGGTCATGATGGGTCAGATACGACTTTGCGACTAATAACAATGCCTGTGTGTAAGATACCAGCATTTCATCTCATTTAATAAAAGTGTGAGTAATGCTGGTTTTAGGGGTATGGATACATTTGTTTGTTTTGTACCTACCTTTCTTACATCTGCAAAATAATGTTTCCCTCACATTGAAAAACTGGCACATGTGAAATTTGCAGGTGTAATCATGACAGCTTCTTTGCTCTTCCTTCAGCAGACTGTGGAGCCACCTTAGACCTTTGGTAGGAATTTCCATTCTTCTTATCCTCAGAAGCTGTTTCTCGGCCACTACCTGACATTTCAAAAAAATGTAGCTCAGTTTTACCCATTTCACATACATTTTTCAAAAGTTCTCTATTTTAGGTTGATATTAAGGAAATATGCATATTTAAATCTTCCCAAACATTTTTGAATGCAGAACGTTAGCACTGATCCCTTAGGATATCTTCCATGCCCTTTAATTTCAATAGTAAAGAACTTGATGTGAAGAATACATTTGATAAAGTTTCTTCCTCCAGCCTGATTCCAAATTCTCCAGAGGTTTAAGCTTTATCCTGAATGGAACCAGAAGCCAGGCAGATAGATTAATTAACTTGAATCAAGTTATTATCTAGCTCCTATCCTGAGATACAGCTGACAGGATTATATTTCCTTATATTTCCTTCAGAAGGTATATGCAGGTAGTTCTCAACTTATGACCACAATCAAGACTAGAATTTCCCTTGCTAAGCAAGGCAGTTGTTAAGTGAATTGCACCCAATTTTACAACCATTTTTGCCGTGGGATTATTAATTGAGTCACTCCAGTTGTTAAGTAAATCATGCATAAAGCAAATCCAGTTTCCCCATAGATTTTTCCTGTCAGAAGCCAGTTGGGGAGGTCGTAAATGGTAATCACGTGACCCAGGGATACCACAACTGTCATATATACATATTGTTTTCCAAGCTCTTAAATTTTGCTCATGTGATGCTGAGATGATTGTAAGTGTGAGGATCAGTTGTATGTCACTTTTTTCAGTGCTGTTATTATGTCAGGCATGGAAAATCAGAAAGTCCAGGCAGTTCAAATAAATATAAAGGTTTATTGTAAACTTATTCTCTCTGCAATAATTTGAACTACTAACGGTCAGAGCAAATTGGCGGTAGATAAGCGTCAATAGAATTGAAGGTGGGCTGGACTTAGATCTCTTGTGGGCATGAAGGGACTTCAGACTGATGATGTGTTTGACCCTTCCTTTGGGCTCAGCCTGGTCACCTCCTACATATAGCTTCAAATGGTCCCTAATTGAATGGTTGTAAACCAAGAACTACTTTTGATGCTGATGTTATATTAATGTAGAAAACTTGGACTGTTGCTAAGGTATATCTGATTGGGTTTGAACGCCTTGCCTTGCAAGCCAAAATAAGTGAAAAGAGAGGGAATTCCAAAGAGGGACTGGCTATTCTGGTATCTACTAAACTATGGGCAGTGTTCAAAGGAATTACACCTTTGTGATAACCTGGCTGTGTCAATCATGTTTCCAATTGGATGTATAGTCTGCTATTTGTTCATATGTATTACTTCAGGGATATCTTGATCCTCTGGCAATATATTAGGGATTGCAGCTGAAAGCATACGGAGCTAGAGATGATTACCGATAGAACCTGGGAGAAAAAATGGCTAATTTATACTTTTGCCTTTGTCTTCCCTTTTTCTCCCTGCTTTTCCCCTCTTTCAGGTGTTTCCATCTGCAGTCAAGCTCTCTCTTCACACTATAATGTTTCCCATTCCGGCAATTCCACTATAAAGGACTATCAGTATTGCACAATATAAATTTCAAATGTACTTATTTTTGATAATTGGTGATAGTCCTAATATTTATCTTTTGAAAATTTACTTTGCACATTTAACACTTTACCTAATCTTGTAAAGATGATATTTAACAGCCAGACTTAGCTAAGGTGCTAAACATGGTTTTTTTATTTCCTGTTTCAAAAAATGCAAATAGCATCAGATCATTGCTGTAATAACAACAGCTAAGTGTAAGTAACTTAATTATTTCCTCCCAAAGCTTCATGGGAGGGATTTTTCCTTAGAAATGAAGAAATTGTTAAATCCTTTCCTTTCCACCAAAAATTCCACCTTTTTCAAACTATACCTGAAGGCAAAAACTAATTTAGTAATGATTTTTTAAAAATATATAGGAAATAGGTAGGAATAGAATAGGATCTACTGTAGATGTTCCTGAGGAGTGTGTGTGTGTGTGTGTAGTGTGTGTGTGTATGTGTGTGTATAGCCTAGAGTCTACTGTGGAGGGATACCCATTTGTCCACTTTAGTTCATATGCATGTACCCATATTGAGTAGTAAATAACATTATGCTGAGGAGTCCAAAAAGGATGAAGAAATAACAGATGAAAGAAATTAAAGCATGAGATATAAATGGCTAAGCTAGTTTACCATTCACTAGACATCTCCGTAACATGCTTAACTTCTTTAAACAACTATCTCTATCTTTTTAGGGTCTCGTCACTCTATCAAATCAGACTTTTGGGGTCTTTTTCCTCTTGAGCGTTCATCATTCTTTTATATTTTGTAGTTCAGTATTCTTTCTTCCTCTCTAAATGACCAACCCACCTAAACAAATTTATTGTGTACTAGTCACTTACTTCTATATTCAGTGCCATTCATCCATTCAAACGTGGATTTAAAATTATTTGCATTATATTATATTTCTGAAGTACCTTTTGCTTCCTATGTCAAATATTTATTTCTTGAAATAGATTACTTTCTACTAAGTGGTCTTCTTCTAGCATTGGTAGGTCTTAATAATTTTACACACATGTTGTCATTTTTAGTAAATATTCTACCAAGGTGTATAGATTTATTTATGCACTAGTTTTTTTCACTGTTTATATATAACTTGCAATTCTTTTCTCTGTTTTGCCCATCAAGCCTCACTACTTTCATCTACCATGCATTTAATTTCATATCCATTCTCTTTGTTGCATTATCTAAACTACTTAACATTCACTACTCATCATTCAGGTTTTCAACCAACAACCTGACATTAGCTGCCTACACACTCAGGACCCTAGCAACATATTTCTAAAATCATCACAAACATTAGTATACATTTAGTTATAAATGTCTTAAACAACTAAATGGGCATTATATAGTCTTATCTTACTTTTTGCTCAATGTTGAATATTCAGACTTAACAAGCAGGGTAAGCCTAATCACATATTGGAATTGGCCAAAATGTCTGGGCCAATCTTTTATTTAAATATTTAATATGACCATAAAAGATATTAGAACCCCTAAAATAGCCTGGGTCCAAATTCTTACTCTCCATTATCAGAAGCTCAGTACTGCATTAATAATATTGTTTGTCTTGTTGTTACAATGCTGCTTCACGTTGCTTCCAGGAAATATTATAAACTCTGGTTAGCCTATGCTGATAGATCAAGAGAGAGACTTCAAGGAACTGGAACAGGAATTCCAAGGGAATGACCTGTACATGACTTGGTATCGATTGTAACACAAACACCCATTTCAGATTACATCATCACTGTAATGAAATAAAAACCAGAACAAAAGTATAAGGTCAAGTCCATGGCACCCATGATGGGTATGGACTGCTAAGTTGCCTCTAAGTTTCCACCCCAAAATAAACTCCTCTAAGACTGAAAACTATCACTGCCAAGTCAGTCATAGCTTGAAGTAGCTCAGATAAATAGGTTGCTCTGCAGCAGAGAGGCCAGGACACCAGCATCAATTCCCTCTGGTCCTTGCAGCCCAATTTCACAAACAAGGTCTCACAACTTGCTATATGCAGTGCTCCTTGAATCTATCAGAGTTGTTGTTGTTGTTTTGATTGCAGCAACAACACCCCCTTCCCTGCCTTGGAGTTATGCCTGATGCCAAACGTAGAACTCCACCTTGGCACATCTCCAAAATAAGGCCTAGTCATTTGGACAGGTTTTGTTAAGACACACAATATTGGCCCTCTGATTTTCAGTTCAGTTGTGGAGGTTGTGAGAGTTTTATTTCAGCCTGAGTAAGAAAGATATTACATAGTAAAGATACTACATAAGGAGACTATAGAAAGCTGGGCTATTTTGAGATCCTTGCTCCGTCTTTCTTTAGTTCTTCTAGTGCTGTCTTAAAATGGGACATTAGCTGGACTGTCCTTGAGCATGCTGTTAAATAGAGGTTTCTGGTATAGCAAAGAAATAAATCTTGTGTAAATGGACAGATTGCCTATTTAACATCACATTACACTGTTTCTCAATCTGTCAAATTTCTATGTAACTGAAGTTAATTGCATGGATACACTGTTGTCAGGTGGTTGTTTAAATCGTAGAACGAGATCTCATGAATGCTTTAATGTTTCCTGCCAATCTCAGTAAGAGAAAAACTTTATCTGAAGTCTTCCCAGCTCTAGCTTTGGTGGAGGGTTCCATATCTCCTCCCATTATCCATCATCCCTGAGAATCTTTTATTTTCTACAAGATCTGGACTATAATTAGTCCCATCACTTTCTGGTGGGAGGGTCTCTTCTTCATATTGCTGTTACTCAGTTGTTTTTTAGACTATGGCACATGGAGGTTGTACCTGGCCTCCAAACAAAGGCATGATAATTGGACTAATAGTCATTACCATTTGAATGACAATGAGTATTGCATTGAAAAGCCCTTCAGTAGTGTGAACACCCAGCATAGACCAGAGAATAAAATCACAAAAATTACACTTGGTATTCCGAGTGTTGACAGTGTCTCCAGGGGACAAGTGGAATAATGAATGGTCAAAAAGGGTTTTTCTGAAAGTGCTAGTAGCACTGTATCATTACAGTGTGGAAATAGATGTCTTTTTAAAGGCAAGCTTAAACAGTCCGTTTCAACGACTTTATTTCATTCATTTTTTTCAGTATGGTGCAGACTCAAAAAACAAAAAGCTGTCATTTCATACAAATTCATTCCATGAGAAAGAAAAAAACGGAGTCTGTTTCGCTTTTCGGAAACTTGCTGCAGATTTGAAGAAATAAGTAAGTAAAGGCAAATTCAATGTTCCTCTATAAAGGTTTTTAATATATAATATGAATATCTGCAGAAAGCGCAGATTTTATTTACAGGTACGTTTTGTTTTAGAGGAGATATGGGTAGAATAAGATCTTTGATCTTTCTCAGAAGTAATTCCTATGAATATTTTATTTATATAATGTATTTACATTTAAAAAAAAAAACTTGATTCTCTGAGACTAGGGGATCTTTACAGCATTAAAAGCCAGAAGAATAGAGGAGAAGAACAAAGGGGTATATTTTGTGGCCCACCGGCTGCCAGCAGAGCTGGTGGCAGACTCGGACAGTGAGGAGGTTGGGGAGGAATGTGGGCCAGTCCTGGAGTCTGGGGAAGGCTCTGACGAGTGCTCTGTGTAGGAAGCAAAAATAGGGGCAGGGCCATCTGACATCTCCCAGCTGCCTTTGCTGTTGGAGATAAATGAGGAAGAAGAACAGCTGTAGCCTGTTCCAGATGCGCGTATGCGCAGAGCTGTCAGGAGAGGAGAACAATTAAGGAACAGGGACTGACTCGGAAGGAAAAGCACGTGTGGATGCTGAATGGCCCTTCCCTGGGGAATAAATAGAAGCAAAAGGGGAGTGGTGGTTGCAGGAGATGATTAGTTCATATTTCTTTTGGAAGATTTCCTTATCAGAGTTCATGCCTCACAGAGAGTCCTTGCCAGGTATTTAATTTACAGCTTTGTGACTGGAAAGTTTCAGCCTGGCAACTATCCAAGAACTGATAAGGTCTGTTCTTGCAATTAACCCTTGGGAGGATTATTGCTGGGACTTTTCTGTGCATGAATGCCATGAATTCACAGTAACTAAATAAAGAGGGTTTTTTTGGGACAAGGAGTCTGTTTCTTGGTTCTGCTAAGCCTGGGTCAGAACAGTGTACATCCAGGAAAGTAACTGCAGCAAACGAAACTAAATCTTACAGGGCTTATCACTATCCTATCCTATCTCCACTCATCCTGAGAGAATAACCAGGTTTTCATTGTCTTCTGGAACATCACCAGGTTGGGAACTATATGGATTCTGAAGGGATATGGATTCTGCAGACAGCATGACAAAGAAAGCACGCTGATGATATAATGTTGCATCATTAAAGATCTCTATGATATTCATAGTACAAATTGATCACTACAGACAAAATAATTATGCGTTCATAATGAAATAGATATCACGTGAAAAATGTTGGCTTATTATGGTGAATTGTAACTCCATGCTGTTGTATAATTTTGTTGAAATTGAATATTAATAAGCACTAGTGATTGTGTGGGGTTTGCCAGTAATATAAACATTGTCTATGGTAACATTATTTTAAATAATCATCATAAACATCTATTGCATTTTAAATCTAATCTTAGATTTAGGCGTGTTTGCTTAAACATAAATTCCACTGAGCTGAATGGACTTATTTATAAATAAATGTATACATTTAATACCTTAATTCTTTCATAAGCAGTGATTATCTACCTCTGGCTTTCTCTTAATATAATAATGTCAAGGTTGCATTATGAAACACTGTTACAACTTCACAGAAAATTACCCTTTTCCTCTTTAATGACATATGATGGCCTTCAATTCCTAAAAGCTTAGGAGGAATTCAAGGCTGATAGTGTGTACATCCATGTCTTTGAGTTACATCTCCATTGAGCTTCCTGACTTCTAAATGGAAGCCATTGACCTTAAAAAGATTCCATATACTTCTAACGCTGGTGGTGATTTTCAAGGGTGTTTTTTTTTTCATTTTGTTTTGTTCTTTGGTGCTGAAGCACAGGCCCTTTTCATTCCTTCAAACGACAATCAATGCCACAAAGTATGCTGTACTGAAGCATCAATTATTATAGAATTTCCTACATTCATGGGACCAGGACCTAACAGTTTGGCTTGTGTCCCTCTTTATAGGTTATAGGCTTCAGTGAAGTCAGCCTCAATAGCTTCAAATGAATTAATGACATTGAGGTTGCTCAGTGAAAGGTGGGCAGGAGGGCTCCAGAAGAAAAAGAAGAAAAGAAGGATGAGAGGAAGAGGAGAAGAAAGCAGCAGCTGCTGCTACTTCCTATGGGGGAGGGTTTGAGGTGAGAAAGAATGGAGAACAAATGTACATCTTTATATAGGGGCAACATGTTGAGAGCCTTAAAGAAAAGAACAAAGAGTTTATGTTGAATGCAGGTAGAGAAGAATCTGAAGAGACTGTTGATGAGTGATGTAGATACACAAGAAGACAAATGGGATTATTTTAACCACAGTGGTATGGAGATAAATAAGGGTCAGATAAGGGTTCCCAAAGAGGGAACATGGAAAGAATGTATGACTGTCAAAATAAGATAAATCATTTCTGGGTTTAGAAGAATGACAGATTATTTTGGATATTTTCTTTTTCTGTTTAGTTGACCAGAAAAAAGCTTCCCGCTTGCTCATTGAAAGAGGCTGCAGAAAATTACAGAATATCAAGTTATGGTTGTTGTCATTTTTTAATGTTATCTTCTAAGTAGTTATAGATTTAGAACCCTTAATGATGCTGCAAATTTATTAAGAAGCAGACCAATTAGAGACAAAAAAAATACCCCCCTCCCCATAGTCAATAATTCTAAATAAGAGTTCAGTCAATTTAAGGCTGGACATTTCAGGAGGCTACCAGAACACAGCAACAGTTGTTGTTAGCTGGAACACAGGTGCCCCCAACGTGGGGGATAGTAATGAGTATATATTTCCCTATGGATGCTTTTTTGATGAGATCTGTGAATTAAAAAGTATGTTTGAACATGCATTACAAACAGCTGAATTATTTGATTTAGCTACACTTTATTCTTTTCTCTCCTTTCATCTTCCTCTTGAAATAAAATGTAGCCGCTGTTATGAAAAGTTACATTGAAATCATCTCCTTTGAAAAACATTAAAAAAGAAAAAGTTCTTTCTTTTCTTGGTGCATGACAACAAAATAAGCTTTTCTCCAAGATAAGAGTTTGTGGAAGTTAAGGAATAGAAGGAGAATTGAGATTATCCCATGATCGTATGGAAATAAGATTAACGGTCACATTTCTCACTGTGTTGGAGACAATGTATAGATTGGGAAATGAATGGACTGGCTTGAAAGGTAGAGAAAATTGTCTACTGTATGTCTGAGGGAATATTAGTGATATAAATGTTATCAAAGACTTCTGTGTTTTCAAAGCCTTTGTACTAGATATGTAGAGATGCATTTTTCTTTCGTTTTGGAAAAGATATAATCAAACAATCTTGTTCTCCCATCTAGCTTGGTTGTAGACACATTGCCTCTATTCGGCCTCCTCCCATGCTCTTGCCATACAGAAAAGTTTGTTGATATAGCTTTGGGGAATTCCTTCCATTTTGCTTGATTGCCAAATAGAACTTTGAGAGATTCCTTAGCAGACTAAAAATATTACTTTGCTAAAAACTGTTTTTTAAAAAGAAGGATATTGGGTTACTTTTTAATTGCCTGCAGACTTCAAGGCACAGTAGATATTGACCTGTTGGCACTAACCTCCCATGCTTATGTGGTGGCTCTGCAGTTGGTCTGATTTCCATAGAAAGTATCTAGAGTGAAATAAAAATAAATAAATTAGCTTAATGCTAAAATGTCTAACTATTTAATTGAGAATGCAATGTTTCTCAAAGTGTTTTCTTATAAAGTACAAAGTAAAACATTTTATATAGATGGAACTTAGATAAGGAGAGTATGCTAATTTTGCTATGGTATTTGTATGTGTTGGTATTGACTTACAAGTACAAGTTATAAATTTTAAAGTGATTGAAAGGAACTGTAAGATGGTCCCGAGATTCACCAATGGTCACAATATTATGTTCTTTGTTGAAGTGTCCAGAATTCCTATTTGCATGTTTTCTCCTCTCCTCTCCTCTCCCTCTCCCTCCTCCCTCCCATCTTCATATTTTTGTACCTGCTTTCCTGATCTAAATTTTGTGTCAATCCAGGGTAACAGTATTGATCTGCAAGCCTTATTCAAGTACCTGAGCTCTGTGGGATGAGTGCTCCTTTTTATAGAAATGACAATTGGGCATTTTTAAACAATGTTTAAAGAATTACTTTGCAACAAGGTTAGTGCATGTTGCAATATGGCCTCACTGTGACAGCAACATAAGCCTACTGAAGATATATCTTTTTTTGGAGATACTGTAAATGAGTATTTCAAAGATAAGACTGGAAATTCTGTCATTTTGATAGATATTTAGTTACTTACTTACTTACTTACTTACTTACTTACTTACTTACTTACTTACTTACTTACTTACAGAATTGCATGGCCTCCTTATCTTCTTTTATTTTGGGGAGGGGCTATTATACATACTCAATTAAAATTAAAATTCAGTCAGACATTAACAGACAACCAACATTTATAGCTTACTCCAGATGGAAATTCCAATCATCCTGACCCCAAAGCCCATGAAAAAAAGTTATTTTTTTTAACTGACTTTCTGAAGACTGGGTTTGACCAACCTTATCTCAAGATATCATTCCAGAGAATAGGTACTGAACAGGCAGTTCTGCAGTTCTAAATTCATCTTGCCCACAGTGATATTGGAAGACCATCCCAGGGCACCTACAATACGTGTCATTGATGCCATTTTATCCCTCTGTGAAGAGACACTATTTACTGAAATCCTCTATTTCAGCTTTGGCTGAAATATAAAAGGAACTGCCCAGGATTCAGTTTTCAACTAGAAATTCCAAAGGCTCACGAAGCAGAATGTAGACCCTGGCTCCCAGCTCCTAAACTCTCCCTGTAAAGTTATTTTGTTAACCCACTAGGAGTAACCTTAAACTGAGCAGAGGGAGAACACATTATCAGGTCTACTTCATATTGGTTGCTCTTAAAAAAAAAAGTAGCACAATCCACACATGAATTCCTTACTTGCCATAGATGGGTGGAACATTGATTGGAGATTATTTTTACACTTCCCTATTAGTCAGTTGGATCAATTCATCTGGTATTTCAAAGCTGGCTATAGTAAAGACAATGTGGATATAAATTGGAACTGTGGAATGACTATTATCCAAGTGTTGAAGTGCTCTCCACTGTTCTGTTGAAGCTTGATCATAATTATATACTCAAATGAAGACACCATACATGTTAATAAATGTAAGACCAAGCTGGTCATAACTTGGAAATGAAACCGATTGACTGAATTAGGAAAAATAGAAAATTAAATTTCACATAATCATGATTTACAAGCATGGTTTATCTGAATGGCACTTCCAGTTTTGACACTCCAACTTTACTTTTAAGGCACATCATCACAACCATTATCTGGAACAGATACACCCCAAGAAATATGGGTGGCTTCCTCTTTCCTAGGGTTCTGAAAAGCCCTTAAAATTTAGCTTTGCTCCCAGGCCTGGAATCAATATATTTGTTATGCTGTCTTTCAATGGCTATTTTAATCCAGTCTCTCTTGTTTTGTCTATGTTTTAATTGTTTCATCTTATATTAGATTTTGTAAGCCACCCAGAGTCTGTTGGAGTCAGCAACTATAATGCATTTAATGAAATAAATAAATAAATTATAATATTACAAAGTCAGGTTTGATCATTGTAGTGTCTCAAAATAACTTATAATAAGCTTAGAAAATGATGACCTTCTTTGAGGTAAAACTGACAGAGGTGACACAAAGTGCATAGAAGTGGTTTCAAGTTCCTATTCTATATATATATAGAATATATTATATATATATTTCTTCATCTTAGTCCTTTATGCTCCTTTTTCACATAAAGGTTTGAATGAAAACGTTCAAACATTTTTCTTAATATATATATTTGTGCATTCTTTTCCCAATATACAATGTTTAATGAGTTTTTCCTCACAATTTTCCAATATATATAAAGTTACTTTGTACTTTTCCCTGAGTTATGACATTTTGTGTGAATTACATTAGAAAATTCAGAAAATCTAAGATATCAAAATATAGCTGGCATCTAAATTGGGGAAACTACAGTTGGGTATATTCATGTTAAAATAAAAATACAAATTTCGCTATCCATCCATTTTGATAGCTGCTGATTGATGTTTACAAAATATGGAAAATAACTTAATATATCTAAATCTATTCAGTTTCTGATTTTCAGTAAAATAGTAAGGATTGTGGGAAAACATGTTTTTTTATTACAGGTTCACATTTGTGACAGGCTATATGTGCCACAATCAGAACTAGGTATGCCTCAGTACTATTGTAAAATTACCATCTCAAGAAACCTTTGTGCTTATCTAGAATTCAGATGATCTGTTGTAGTGCAGTGACTAATTGATGTACCCATCCAGGAAATGTGATCTGTGAGTCAATAGTTTGCAACAAGATTTAACAAGTTTTCTCCCCCTTTTTTCATACATGTATAGATATAACACATAGGATTCAGGGAAACTAACTCACAGGCATAGAAAGTCAGAGTGAGGAAGGGATCAACTTTGGCATAAAAAGTCCTTTTCACTCATGTCTAGTCAACCACTTAGCCACTCGCTGCTTTCTCTCCATTTGTACCCAAAGGTCCCAGTTTTAGTGACCAAGACCTGGGAGTCTGCAGAAAAATTAACAAACAGAATTTGAGGAAATATTTATATATATATTGCCTATTCATACATGGTGACTCAAGGCAGTTTACAGGAATATAAAAACCTCATATATAAAACAATAAAATAGAGCTTCCCAATCCACAAAAGTCCAAGGAATGAAGGATAGGCCTTTCTTTAATTGTCTACACTTAAAGGGTTGTTGTTGTTGTTGCTGTTTTTAAATAGCGTCTTCCCTTTTTAAAAGCCCTTCAAATTCACTGAAACTTTAACTCCTGTATATGTCAGCCAAATAGGATGGAAAACAATACTGACTGGGAATTGGGGAATTTCAAGTTTTACTTACTTACTTACTTACTTACTTACTTACTTACTTACTTACTTACTTACTTACTTACTTACTTCTTTATATTTTATGTTTCTGGATCAGGCATATCACTCAAGGAGGGCTCTATCCTTGGCCTATATTAGTAATACGTGATGATCAGACATCATTAGTTGGACTTGTCTTCTAACATCATCTGTTCTGAATGAGTTTTTATTTCTCTGCCATCAGTTCACTGATTATCCTAGGTGGGACTGGATGTTCCATCTCAGTATTCCTTTGAGACAGATATTTTACAGATGCTTTCTGTTGGTAGGTAATAAAACATGGTGTCAAATCTCTGCTATCTTTATAGGTTTGGTGTAGTGGTTTAAGGTATTGGCCTAGAAACCAGGAGTCTGAGTTTTAGTCCTGTCTTAGGCATGAAAGCCAGCTGGGTGCCTTTGGTCCAGTCCCTCTCTTTCAGCCCAACCCACCTCACGGAGTTGCTGTTGTAGGGAAAATAGGATGAGGAAGGAGTTACTTATTCACTGCCTTGGGTTACTTATACAAATGAAAACAGTCTAATAAGAAACAAACAAATCTGAATGCTGACAGTTGGATTAATTTGGATGTTGTCATTGCAAGCATTGTCTTCCTGTAATGCCTGAGTCTCTTTTTTTTTATTACTCCAGAAATAGTGGTATTTGCAAGGAGAGTCAAAAAAAGTAAAGATGGATGCCTTTGTGATCAAACCCCTGCCTTCTTTTAATGTATGTCATGCATGTTGGAGCTACTACAGGATTTCAGGAAGAGGGAAGCCCCTTTAGTAAGAAGCAGACTTTTTCAAGCAAAAGGCAGTAAATACGTTGCTACTTCTAAAGCAGCATTTGTTGCTTCTTAAGTATCTCTTCCCCATTCCCAGACACAATGTCCCTGATGTACAAGGCTGACAAGGGCAAGCCCTGTCGCAGTTTTATGTAATTGATGGGAGACTCATGTAGCTGAACCCTGGGCTTCATTTGGATTACCTCACTGAATCAGTTCCTCTAAAAATGACCAAATTCCTCCTGGAATGCCTTCTAAAGGCATTTTTAAAATAATTGGTGGCTGCAATACAACTTCCATTTGACCAATATCATTTCTGTGTGGCACTGCTTAGAATAGCTATAAAATTCAGATGAGGAGGCCATTTTAAATGGATTGTTAATCACCCTACTTTGTTCTGGGCATTCCACCAGTTCCCACTCAGTTTTTCATGGATCACCAATCTTTACCACTGTCTTTCCTTACTGGGCTATCCCAAGGCTCCATCTGAGAGTTTTGGCCATTAGAGCCAGCTGTGTAGTAAATATATTGTAAAATAAAGGAGATTGGAAATATAGAGGCATTTTTTTTCATGATTTTTTTTCCTTAGAGGCTTTCCAACCATTCATATATGTCCTTCACTTTTTGTCATCAACATTGTCATTAATATGATTTCATTTCCCTAGGTCTGTCAAAAAATATTCTTTGAAGATTTTACAACTCTGAAAATAAGCTAAATGTTTTGGCAACAGTAGCTTACTTTTAGGAGATGAATCATTGCTGAGTTTGAAGTGCCCTCTAGTGGTCAATAATGACAAAAGAAAGGCAAAGGAGCAGAACAGACCATGATTGAATGAATTCTTCTGAAGCTATCTAAAGAACATGATGTCTTTTACATCCATTTCCCATCAAATGTGGTTTTTGAAACTTCTGAATCACTGGTTTTGTTTTGGATTCTTCTTTATATTTAAGCAATGAAAGAGAAGATATCAGTATCAGACCTATTTAATGTATAGATGATGAGGATTGCATCTCTGGGAAATCAACAAATATATTACAAAATTATTTCTATATTCTCTATAAGTGCATTAATGTGACGGTGTAAAAATAAATGCATAAAAATTACAGATAGAAGATATTTTAGTTCAATTTCAAATCTTTAAATGGAACCATTCAGGTAACAGGAATCTGACTGAGACTTTAGGCTAAGTCAAGTCCTATTTGAATTATACTGGTATATTTTTGGTTTCTGTCCATTTACCCTCATTGCCATTTTTTATTCTTTTATATTCATTATTGTATTTTTTTTTCTTGTTCTAAGGTTTTTATACATGAAATACCTGGAGTAATTGGGAGTCAGGCAGTACACACATTTAAATTAATAAAATATTTATAGTACTTTCTAGTTTGTCCCATTCATTTTATTTAGACTTACACGCAATTTACTTTTTCTATTGTTAGAAAAATTAGCATAAGGGGCTAATGGAACAATAATATCCCATTTTTAGGCAGCATTTATCAAGATATCTCAGTGCCATTGGTGCTTCAGATCTTGATTCAGCATTTAGGAACCCTGAATTTAGAAAGTTCTCATTTTCTCTTCCTTATAGTACTAATTTACTTAGACAATGGCTTATTACTAAAAGCAAATGAAACTGAATTAGAGGATTGTGAACAGATGGGAAGACTACGTAATCATTA
The DNA here is from genome assembly GCA_032468155.1 of Oxyrhabdium leporinum. Classification (NCBI taxonomy): domain Eukaryota; kingdom Metazoa; phylum Chordata; class Lepidosauria; order Squamata; family Cyclocoridae; genus Oxyrhabdium; species Oxyrhabdium leporinum. Next base: position 149,235 of record JANHFL010004161.1, read on the forward strand.
TATTTTTCAGTTTTTGTTGGGTAATTTAGTAATTCATATAGCCTTTCCCAGAGACCAAATTTTAGACTGATCTTTGACCCTGCACATGACTATATTGTCATCTCTGTATTTCTGTCATTTAAAACCTGATGCTTTGCTTTGATGTTGAGGTAGAACTAGCTGCCAAGGGTAGTTTTTGGCTTACCCATTGGCTTTGACCCATAGATGGGTCTTTTGCAGTCTCTGATCTATGAATTAGTGGTTATTTGCATTTTGTGAAGGGCAGGGTTGTCTGTATTTTTGTAATTCAAAACCTGATGCTTTGCTTTGACATTGAGGTGGTAGTTTTTGGCTTATCCATTGACTTTGACCTATAGAATTAGTGGTTATTCACAAGGTTTTCTCATCCATTTTGTGAAGGCCAGGGTATTCCCCTTTTGTATACCAATCTCATTCAATACCATAGAAAGAAAGAAAGACTTATTGGAGAGCAGCAGAAGACAGGGCGTCTTCCCGAACATCCATCTCTTCCAATAATAACATTTTTTTTATTGAGTTATAAAATAAAATAAGAGACAAAATACGAAAGTAAATAGGAAAGCAGTGGGGGAGGAGGGGTGAAAGAAAAGTGAGGAAGGTTTGGGAGAAAGGAAAAAAAGCATTGACTTCCAACTCCCGTTACAGTAAAATAAAGCATTAATATCAAACCACAACATCCATCTCCTGATAGCCTCTGTCCCACAATATAAATGGCAGGTAAAAACCAGGTTTTTTGCCAGGTATAGTTGCTCACCTCTACAACAGGAATTTACATCTCTTCATTCATTTTGTACAATGGAAGGAAAAGGCCGTTCCTTACTTTTTGTCAAGGAAGCAGTTTGTTATTTTGCAGGTATTAAGAGAAGATAATGTGGAATACAGATTATACAGAGCATCATATGATATACTGTGTAATTACTAAATAATTACTGTGTTATGCAACTGGACAATTTACTACAAACTTTCCCTACCTGGAGTCCTTCAGAGATGTTGGGCACATTCTCTGTTTTCTTATACTGTATTAATTTTGCTATGAATTGGCTATTCAGCGGTCAATACCTTGTGTGGGCCCCTACTTCAACATTGGTTTTATCATTCTCCTTGTCCTCACAGGAAGGAGAAAAAAAGGTACAGATTCAAGTATCTCTTCTTTCATTGTAACACTCAACAACATGGATGGCTTTTATTTGGCTTATCTGAATTGGCCTAATCAGGAATACATTTGTGATTTGCAGGTTTCAGATTATCAAATTAGCTCATCTGAACTTTCCTAACCTTTAAACTAGAGCTATAAATTGAATATTCAAGATATTGCTTCAAGACCACCTCCCTGAATGAGTGAGGTGAAAAAAAAATGGGCCTTTTGTCATAGATAAGGGGCTGAAAGAATAGATGCCTTAAGATTTACAGTTGTTTAAGGACGCCTACAGTATCTTCCCCTTTAAAACTCACAAGCCTCTTCTGAAAACAACCCTGGCACCACACACTCTGGTGTGAGTCTGTTGAGGCCCTTGAGTCAATGGATATTGTACTTGTACTTGTCTGCCTTTGTCCTAATCATTTTGCTGTTATCAGAATGGCCATATTATAGCTCCTTGTGCTTGCTTTATTTTGAGAAAGACAGCCCTTTCCCAAATGTGAGATGACTGAGAATATATACAGACCTGCCAAAAAGTGTGCTGTAATATGGGTTTGCATAGGGGAATTAGGCAGCATTCTGGTTTTACTTTTCAAGTTGTTTTCTTAATAGTTCCCAACAAGCTTTTGCCTGTTCTTTTTCCCTTTTCTTCTCTGACAGCTTCAGTGCACGAAGGAGATGTTTTCTGGCTAGCTCTCTAAGGTCTCTTTCTTGAATGGCAACGCACATAAACACAAGCATAAAGAGTGTGCCTGATTCCTCCCAGAAAGCTGTGTTTAGACGAGTCTGTTTTATAGTGAGGTTCACAGATCTGATGAACAGACAATAAAAGGCAGCAGAAAAAGAATACAATGTGCTTTTTCTCTATCAGAGTTTGGCTTCAGGCAGTCCACTCAGCGCCTCTCCCAAGAGAATCAAATAGGCATTAAGGCACAAAGATTCAAACAGCCTTGATGGAAGATCTCCTGTTTGATGGAAAACAACATGACTTTCTGGTAAATATTTAACCCAGGGAACCCCCGCCCCTCCATATGGATCCAACTTGCTGAGGTAGCAAAAGGGCATTTTGCCCTGGGGAACATGCCAGCACTTTCCAGTATAAATACCCATCACGATGATAAAAACCATCAAGGCCATGGAATGGTGTGTTATCATTCCATGGTGACCTTGGAGGCCTGGTTGAGTAATGAAAGAAAATGAGCCTGCAGCCATATCAGCCTCTTTCTCTGGGCTTTACACTGGTATCAATTTAAAGATGCATGTGACTGGCATTCTGAATGTGTGCTTCATATCATAACACCCAAAATGGGATACAGCAAGCCAAGATGGAATTTGACTGCCCGATGCATATAATCACATACAGGTGTGAAGGAAGGAATCAGCATAAGGACGTAGTGGAATCAAGACCACAAGTTTATTCAGCTGTCCATAGGATTTTCAGTGTGGTACATTTGAACAATTCATTCAAACTACCTTTCAGCTGAACTTTTTTACTTTGGGGAATGAGGCAGTCAGAGCAAAGTTTTTCCATAACAACCCAGAAGCTGTCAGTTCTCAAACAAAATTTGATATGAGGCAATCATTCTCTCAGGCTATGTCCTAGCAACTTTTATCCAAAAACATGTGGTTGCTTTAAACTCTATAATCTCCATATATTTGTGTAATCTCCTTGAAAAAAATCATCCAAGTTGGTGGCTATCATTACTAAGTCTACCAGACTTGGACTGCAAAAATCCTGATGACCACTTACTGCCATCTAGCAGTTGTCCCAATATTTGTAGTTCAGATCTGCAGTAATAATTACACTGTAATGTAGGGAATCCATAATTTAATTTAACTATGCAATATATTTCAGCTTCTATAATCACTCACTGTATAGTTGTTGTTGTTTTGGATTATTTTAGGTGATCCCCATTTTTGAGCAATTAGTTTTTATCTTAATCTTCTGAATATTAGTTAATACTTTACTTGGTTCATCATACCCAAATGTTACAGTCTGAATTAAGAGAAACCTTTCTGAATTAGTGACTCCTTCAGCCAAATAGTCCCAAGTAGGCAATATTGAAACATCCCATTGAACATTCTTGTCTCTCTTATTCTGGGTGATAGAACTATAGGAGTTTGGGATGAAGAAATTTCTTGTGATCATCACAAACAATCCTCATAATACTCCCTGTGACTGCTCTCTCTCCCTTATTTTCTTAACTCTGCCTTAACATTCACTCTGCCTGTTGTAGCAGTGAAAATGAACTATCCAAATAAGTAATCTTTATCACAAACCTGAGACAAAATAGCACAATTTTCTATGTTAGCATGAAAATCAAGGAATAGCAACATAATTATTTCAATTAGGATAAAATGGGAGAACCTCTTTGCTTGACTCTCAGTTCTTTCTCTGTTAAGCCAAAAAAATGTGTATGCCAGTCTTTGGACTTCAATAGCATAGTCCATTGATGATTCTTACTGGCTGCCTTACATGAGTAGCAAGCAGCTACAGTGCAAAATCATGACAGCCCAATCTCACCCATCTCAATTCCATACATAATTTCCATCCCAGGTTCTTATTGGAGGATGAAGAAAAATAATTGAAAATAACACACTTTTACAGTCATGAGAATTGATCCGTCTGTGACTTGGTTAATTCCTTCCAGAGAAAGTTAACAAATAGTTATCTTGGTAGCCATTTTAAAAAAAAACAAAACATGTGCCTGTGCAACCTAGTGCTTACAAGTTCCTGACTGAACCTTCCCTAGGAAATAACATTTCATTTTTCAGGTCAGCTATAGTTTTTGCACTGATTAAAACTTTCCAACTTAATAGGAGGGAAACAGAATTTATTTATTTATTTGTATCTTGCCCTACTTTTACAAACAACCCAAGGCAGTGAACTTATCTAACACATCTTTCTCCTTCTATTTTCCCCACAACAACAATCCTGTGAGGTTGAGCTGAGACAAAGTGCCTCACCCAAAGTCACCCAGCTGGCTTTCATGTTTAAGGCAGGATTTGAATTCATGATCTCTTGCTTTCTATCATGGAATCTTGACCAGTAGTCCAAACTGCCTCATGTGTTTTGCTGACAATCATGCCTCAAAGGATTAGTTTCCCTAGATTTGTTGTCTTGAGGAGCAAACGATGGGAATGGTGGCATCAAATTCATATATTCTGCTTTTCTATAGACACATCTTCAAATGAGAAGCCCATTTCCCTATCTGGAAAACAATTATTTTCTAAGAAGCTAAAATAGTTTCAAAATGTGGACAAATGGATGGAGATGACCAAAGCTATAAATATTTAATATTTCAATCTGGAATTGAGCATCAAGGGAGGTAAATATTTTAAACTCCAGCAGCATTTATGGTGGATACATAGAAAGCAACACTGTTGAATATTTTAACATCTGGACCCACTTAGTGGCAGAAAACCACTTTTGGGCTGAATAGAGATGGTTACATTTCTCTTGCTGGACATAATGTCTATTACCTTAGTTAGCTTATTCTTCACTTCATGGTTGCCTTGCCTGAACTCAAATATGTGAATATTTGGTGGGGCTATTAGCACATGATTTGAATTGTGGCACAGAATGTATATCTATGTACCTGTGCTTTATTTTTATTTTTTTTTAATAAAATGAAAACATCCTCATGTACATAAACCAGTGCAGGAAAACTTGCAGCTAACTCTCTCTAGAATTTTTTTTTAAAAATGGAAGTGGAGATCATATCTTGTAGTTTACTAAATGAAAGACATTGGTTCACCAGTGCCAAAGCCCAAATAGCTAAGTAACTATTTCCTATCTAGCAGAAATCCCCATAATTTTCAATATTCGAGTCTTTAAAGTATTTGCCCAACATTTTAAATGAGTGGCATGCTATTAAATGCGGAGGTAGCCCTTGCTTAATGATTGCCCATTCAAAATTACAATGGTGCTGAAAACATAACCTTATGTTGCACTTATGATCACTGCAGCATCCCTGTGGTCACATGATCACAATTTAGGTGTTCCACAACCAGTGATCATTTATGACCATTGCAGCATCCTACAGTCCCGTGATCGCCGTTTTCACACTTCACAACCAGCTTCCAACAGAGTCAATGGAGAAGCTAGGAATAAAATGGCAAATCATGGGCATATGATGTCTCACTTAATGACTGTGAGTGATTCATTTAAAATTGCAGGAGAAGTGAGGTTGTCAGTCCATAAAGGTGACTTATACTATTGCTTAGCAACAAAGTTGCTGGTCCCAATTGTGGTTATTAAGCAAGGATTACCTGTATATTTTCATGTACCCATGGATCTTTAGAAACAGGGCAACATTTTATTTTCTTTGAGGTGACCAGAATTCATCCAGGAGTAGATCCTATTGAACTGTATAAAGCTTACTTTTGCATAAGCCAGGCTGAACAGTAAATTTGTGCTATAACTTTGGGCTAGAGGTGGTGTTTGAGATTGCTATCATAAAATAAAAACTTATGGTTAGCCTTCCCCAATAATGTGTCCTTTAGGCATGTAAAACTACAACACCCATTGTTTATAGCCAGCCCTGTGCCTTAAATAATAGTAGCTGTAGTTTGCATAAACCATGGTGGTGCAGTCGTTAGAGTGTAGTACTGCAAGCTACTTCTGCTGATTGCTGGCTGCCTGCAATTTGGCAGTTCAAATCTCACAAGGCTCAAGGTTGACTCAGCCTTCCATCCTTCTGAGGTGGGTAAAATGAGGACCTAAATTGTTGGGGGCCATGCTGACTCTGTCAACCGCTTAAAGAAGGTGGTAATGCACTGTAAAATGGTATTTAAATGTAAGTGCTATTGCTAAGTGCTATTGCTATTCAGAAGGATACAAGACGATGACCAGCAGCCAGGTGGATGGACTCAATTATAGTGGTAATGGCTGTACTATTGGAAGACCTGGAAGGTTAGATTAGAAATAGATCATAATGGAGAAAATCTATCAATGGGGTCACTGGGAGTTGAAAATGTTTTGATGGCACTCAATCAATCAAATAATTTGGGCAAGGCTCTTGTAAATCATCATGGCAAAACCCTGCACAGATCTCTCATGGACATTACCATTTAAGTGGGTAGTGAAGTTGGGAACTGCCAGAGTATTGTGGGAATATGAAACTAAGCCCAAGCAATGGTTAGCAATGCAAGAGCACATGCCAAGCTTTATGTTAGGCTATATTTCTTTTTGGCTCAATTGATTAGTCTGGCTAATTAAACATATAACACATTCTATTATCAGGCATTCACCGACTCTATTTTATAGCTCTTACAGATATAGATTCTATTACCCAGTTCTGACATAACACATAGGGCCATTAGAAAAGCCTTTGAAGAAGCTATTTTTTATGGATGGCTTTTTGCTAAATTGACTGCTTAATCAGAGTTTTATTAAAAGACTTTTTTCCCCTCCTCCTTCCTGGTTACATCTTTGAACGTTCAACCCTGGTTGGAACAAAGACAAGAGTCCACAGTACGGCTATGTACAGCTTTCCAGCACATGAGCACAGTCTTTCTATTCAGATTTATCTGCCACCAGAGAACAATAACCATGAAACACAATTAGTTTATAACACCTCTGGTACAAGACCTGGTTCTTTGCTGTTCCATGGTCCTAACTTCATTTAGGCCTGCACTTACCTAGTATAAAACTAATGAAAGCTAATTAGCTAATTTGTTCAATTCGTTCAACTAAAAAGGAGGCAGTAAACCTCTGAATATGCTTTGCATGTGACATGGCACAGTTTTGAGGCATGGCTCCTCTATTTTAGTGGTGGCTTTAAAGAGTAAATCTCACGGGTTTCAGTAAAGTCAAACAGGATTGGCAAAGGAGGCTTTGAAATACCTTAATCCCCAGCCTATTTTCCATTAGCTTGTTTTATACATTTGTAATGTATTCTGTCTTAGATCATTGACTGATAGACATGAATAAGCTGAACCAGATATTAGACAAGAGGACTGTTTAATATTTCATTGTTAGTATGAATTTCTCATAACCCTAACAATATGAAATATAATTCAGATTTCATTTGTGTTGTGAGTAGTTAGGAAAAGAAATTCTTGTCAGGCTTATGGAATTTAATGATACGCACAAATGAGCAACTAACCTGCTGTTTCTCTAAGGAGGCTTGAGTTTCTTATTATCATTGCTATTTTTTTTAACAGACTTAGAAGAAATATGAAAAGGAGGCAATCAGAAATCTGTTCATTGTTTACAGTATTTTCAAATACTAATTTCATGTTTTCTTGCAATCACCTATGATAAGCATTTAATGCATCATTTCAATTTGGACTTGAGGTTAGAGCAGGATTATCTCAAGAGAGACTCCTCTTCCACAGGTCTAAACATTGGAATGTATTTGCTCATATTAATTTATCTGGGCCTAAAGAAAAAGAAAAAGCTGAAAAGAAGCTGTCTTGCCTGAAGGGCTGAGGAACATTGTGGAATCCTGGCTAGTTCTTACTTCACTGAGCCAAAACAAAAGTTGTAAAATATTCAGTAATTCAGAGTGCACAATATTTTGTGTGTAAGGACCATACTTCACTTTTGGAATGCTAAGAGTCCATATCCAAAAAAATAGAACTGAGAGGACACGATTAGATTAGATTACATTAAATCAAACTATGGTTTGGTCTGTAAGCTCTCTTCAGTCGCTTCACTGAAAAATTTAGAATATGAAGAATATGGATTTTCCCCCCATATTTGATGTCTTTGGTTTTTTTTTCAGATGACAGAAATTAAAGCTTTTACTTATGTAAAGTTCAACTCATTTCAGTTCCAGAAGGTCATCAATTCTAATTAATGAGGGCTACTCCACTGAAGTGATTTGATTTGAACAAAGTCAAAATATTCTAAAAAGTAAAGAATGTTGAATTTCTCTTCAGCACCATGGCTAGAGCTTGGGGGTGGAGATTTAAAATAAAATGAAAAGATAGCCACTCATCCTACATTTGAACTGATTGATCTTCAAAAGTGGTGAGTGCATGGAAACAATTGTCTTAGCATCTCTTGACTTTTCCCTCTAGAAATTAGAGAACTCATTGGATCTGTGTTAGTTAACCAAAGACTTCCTATTCACATGTGTGTTCCCTAATCATGTATGACTGTTACAGATCAGGTCCATGTGTCAGAATAGTAAATTTAGAAGGCTGCTTGCTGTCATGGAACTTCTCAATATAAAGACCTGGAATTATTCCTGGAACTGCCCACTATTAGCCCTTTGAATCTATGTACTTTTTCATTTCATTTATTTGAAGTTATTCTTATATAATGGCAGTATTCCATATAAAGGTTGCTATTTTTCTGTTTGTTCAGATAATTATGATGTTTTTAATTTGGGAAAGCCCTCCACAAAATCTGCTTCAAAACTCATTGTAAAGTGTCTAGTTTTGTTTATTCCAATCAATGTCATCTCTTATACAATTCCTAATATTTCCAAACAATATCTTCATCTGCCAACTAAATATTCTAATTATAATATTCACTGGTGCTTCCAAATGAAACAACCCCATTCAATCGTGAGTCTAATATTGAGGGCTTAAACTAGGACATGCACATAGTCCTATTTGCAACATTCCTCTGGTGGGTACATGGACTGCTCCCTTTGTTTTGCCCCTTGCTAAAATGAGTGACATGACTTGAAGAGATAATATGGACTGAAGAAATCCTGGTTCATGCTCACTTAGGTCTATAAATCTCATTAACCTTACAAAACTGTTGGGAGGACATCTCAAAAGAGGAAGTGTTCATTGCCTTGAGCTCCTGGAGGAAAGAAAGACAGGAATGCGAATTTTAAATAATCATTTTTATCTTGCACTTGTCAGCCTTGTTTAATACAGTCTTGTCAAACTAATTCTATAAATGCAAAATGCATAGCTGATGCGAAGTTACAACTCTGAAACAAAGCAGTTGCTCAAAGCCTTCTTGTGTAGCCAGCAAAAGCTTTCTTGTGGTCCCTTTGCAAGCAATGCATGGATTTCTCTGATACTTCAGAAGGAAGGTATTCTGGAATAAAAGGAAATGTGCTTAGCTGGATTTGAATCCAGAAATACTCTTCTTTCTTGGTCTTGTTTGAGAGATCCTTGGTGCTCTCTGAGCTTGGTTGTTTCCTTGCAGATGTTTCATTACCCAAAACTAGGTTAAATCATCAGGGCTAGTAAGGAGTGGGGTTTGCTCTCAGTTTATATTCTAGTGGCTTGCCCTGTCAGTGTTGATGGGAGTGGTCTACTGCCCCAGTGTCAGTTGATTCAGTCCTGAGCTACAAATCTCATTGTTTCCTTTAATAACTGTCTTCTTTTATTTTACATTCTCTGTACTCTTCTGAATAGACTTTGACCTTAGAGAATGTCACTTGAAAGGGTTCTGTGATCAAATCTTCTTAGTTCCTGCCCCCATCATTGGAACAGCTCCCCCACCTGTCATAGCAGTCAGGATTCAACTCTATTAGTCTTCACTAAAACCATTAAGACTTTGGTGTGTTTTTTTTGTTTGTTTTTTTCAGGGGCCTTCGGAGACTGAGCAGAACGTAATCTCTCTTGGATGGAGATTATAATGTGGTCATCTTTGTGGTTGAGGAGTTATATATGATATTGTGGTGTTTATGTAATTCTGTTGGTATTTAACCTTATTCTAATTCTGGAGATCTGTAAGCCACTTATATTTTGACATGATTGGAGTGACATATATGCCTAGTAAAATATAACACATTTCAAGTTCAGAATAGACCTGCTGCTGAGAAATTACGCTTTCTCTGCTGTAGCAGAGAGACATCTTTTATGCGCAATATGGAAGATGTGAAGTAACAGATCAAGGGTAGCTGGAAATTGCTAATCTTTTGCTGAAGTTTAGTAATTTGTTTTTGTCCTTTGGTATATTACAACGGAAACATTTTGTGGCTGTGCTTTTATGAAAAAGCCTTAACTCTTTGACAATTTCCGTAACAGCTTTTTTTCTTTTAATAAGGCATCATATTAAGTTAATCTTTAAATGAAGTTAATTAGAGTTTCTATCTTGGAGATCAAATGCTGTTTTAAATCCTGTGTGATGTGAGGGCAAGGGAAGGATGCCATTTATGTAAATATAGTCATTGGTTCTGGCTGGAAGTAGATGACACAAAACATTACAGGATAATGTTACTTCTAATATCCGAAGATTATACGGTCAAAACTCATAGGAAGAATACCTCTGGTAAAATACCCCCAAACATGATCTACAGAAAAATCTTTAGATCATTTTGAGATGAGTAGCTAGGTTCATACTTTGAAGATTTTCTTTTAAGTTAGACTTGCCACCAGCATTTTAGACTATCATACTTTTCTGTATAAGGTTTATGTAATCCAATAAATTAACACCTAAGCTTTGTAAAATCATTGTATACAAAGATGATTTGATACTGATGGTGCTGTAACGTTTTTTGAGGTCCCCAATCAAGATTATTTATATTACTCACAAAGATAGGCATTTGTTAACAGTGCTAAAAGTTACATTGTTCACTCAGTGTGATGCTTAATATTGCAATGTTATATCCTAAAGGTAAATAGGCAGGCTGTTAGTTAAAGGATGCACTTAAACATTTTTGAAGAGAAGTCTAGAAGGTTGGATGATGATGTGATTGTTTGATTGCACAGTTGTCTTATACATGAATGAGACTGGGATTTTTTAGTTTTGTCCCCAGTAATGTTGGGCTAAGGTTAAGGTTTTCTCTTTTTATTAAATCATGTAAAGAACCATGTAGCTCTTAGAAGTTAAAATATGTTTTTTTATGTAATTCCTTTCTTGGTGGGCAAATGTACTTCTGCTTTCAGTTAGTGTTCCATATAATTTTGGAGTGGATTTAAAGGCAGCAAAACAAGTACCTCCTATTTTTAAAAAAACACAGTTTGCCCATTTTTGCAATCTGGATCTAAGTCTCTTTATGGTCTTTTTTTCTGCAGAAGTAGATGAAGGGAAGTGATGCTTCAGGCTTAATCCTCCAAAACAGAGCTAGAAGGAACATACTAAAAATGAATTATATATAGCCAGGAGATCTTAATCCATATTGTTGGGTTTTTTCACCAGCATTAGTCATTTATGTTGTGCTAAAATGTTGTTTGGAAGCAGCAGGGTTCTTTAAGAGATAAATTGTACCTTACATGCAAATACAGATGATATCACTCCAATGACGAGAAAGAGGAAGTGATGGGGAGAAAAAAAAAAGTGGAAAGGATGCAGCATGGGGTGATGTTTTGTCTAATCTTGCACATTTTCTCTCAAAGGAGGTTGTATTCAGAGTTTTAGAGATATTGCATCAGAGCAGGCAGGCTGTTTGACCTTTTCCAAGTGCCACCTTGCAGTCATGCTGCCCCATTTGTGTTGTTTCCTATGGATTTTGCCTTAGCAAATAATCAGTTGTCCCCAGAGAAGAAAGAATACTAACCAACAAGAAGGCTTATGCTGATCAGCCTTCCTTAGTCCTTGACTGTAGTGGCTCATGAGGCTAGGATAGGTGATATGGAGATGGAGACCACTGCTAGGTCAATAGCCCAGTGGTTCAAAACCCCAAAGCAAACCATATGGTGGAATGAGCGCCAGCTAGCTTGCTCCAGTTCCTGTCAACACAGCAGTTGGAAAGCATGCAAATGCAAGTACTTAAATAAATAGGTACCATTTTGGTGGGAAAAAATGACAGGGACATGCAAAGAGCCCCCTTGGCAACGGTGATGTCATCAGCTAATCCTTTCAACCCAGATGTGCCTTTGTAGGCACTTCCAACACAAACGTAGTGGTAGCTCTTGACCAATTGAATTGAGGAAAGTTGTATAAAAACTTGGGGAACTACTTTTACCCTTTGGTACATGCAATGAAATTTCGGTGAATTTCAGAAGAATCCTGATTTAGCCTCTCTCCAGTGTATACATATGCAGACCATGGAATGAGGAATGTGTTTTTCAGCACATGAAGAGAGGGAAGGAATGATGATTACAAGAGATGTACCCTTGTACATGACTCTTACTCATGAATGCTCACCCATGTGAGGGAGATTTTAAGAAGAAGACAAGTAATAGGGATTGTATCAGCTTTTTCATAGAAAAAAAACATTTTTATTTTACCTTCCCACTTCTTTCCCCAGAATCCTAGATTTGTATTTACTACACATGAGCTTTGCAGGTTTGGGGGCTTTATATCACCAGCGTATTATGGCAGGCAAGAAATGCCTCTTTACTCCCAGGGTAATTGAAAAGAAGCACTTCTAGCTTCATCCTTTTTCTGCCCAGGCAAAATGATGACCAGCTAGTATCAGGTTACAATTAGATTCCTGAGAAATTTCTAGCGTGGACCATTTCTGGGGCACTTTGTTTTTCTTTTCGGTAATGGTATATCATTAGAAGAAGCCACGCCAGCACCCAGGATTAAGGAAAGCGGTGTTCATCGCTCCTTTTCCTGCTGTTCCAGCCAGATTTGCAGCAGGTGCCTGATTCTGCATTCCACCAGGCCCTTCCTTGGACGCCAGCCAGTCTGAAGGCAACAGGGAGCAGCTGTCTACACAGTCTGGTAGGTTAGGGGAGGGCTAGGTTCTCCCTGCCCCCATGACTGGGAAGGCCATGTTTCAGGATGGCCTTAGTTCTAAGACAAGCTAATTCTCTTTTGGAAAGGTGATCACATTTGTATACGCATAGCATCAAGATGCTACTAGGTCCAGGTTTGGGCATATGAGTGATTTTATTTTCTTGCTATAATTACAAGTGTGCCCATTAAAGGGCACGTGCATTTCCCAAGCCTGATAAACCTGTCTTAGAACAGCTGAGTTTTAAGCATGACATTTTACATTTCTAGTCCATTTCAAGATATTTAGACACCTGGTGTCTATCAAGACATACTTCAAAGCCTCATCTCCTGTATGTCAACATAACAAATTATCAGAGATTTGATCTTTCAAAGTTTTCTTTGCCCTTTTTTGTTAGGATTTTGTTTCCATTTTAGCACTCAGAGATAGGTGGAAACAATTGGGAATTTTGCCTTCAATAAGAAAGGACAAAGGAAAACAAATGAAACTCCCACCTTGAAATTGCTACATTCTAAGGGAAGTCAAATGATACATATGCATACATTTGAAGCAGACAATGACAAACAGATGTATTTTTGTTGTTCTAAGAAAGCAATATTAAATAAGACTGGAGCCAAATGCTCTGATTAATAATAAACAAGTGTTGGGAATCCACACACTAAGGTTTTAAATCTAATGTCAGTGGAGGTTAAACAAATTGATGTCAGTTTGTCATGTTTCCTCCCTCTACTTTACCATTCCATAATTATTAATGTTAGATTTATATCTCTCTTTTCTGCCAATGAGCTCACAGCCCTGTAAGAAAGGTTGGGCTAAACAATGTCTCTACTCCAAAGTCATCCAGTGAGTTTCTGTGTAGAGGTGGGGAAGCTGACTTGGCCCTTCCCAGTTTTTGTCCAACATCTTAATTACAGTATAGCATTTGTTGGTCATTCTAAGGAAACGGTATACTTCATAATCTGATGTGACAGATTTTACTCCATAAAAGCATATGTGATCATAAAGTGATTAGTTTTTAATATGTCACTAATTTCTTTCTTGCTGTTGTTTTACTTAAAATACAGGAGAGGAAGATGGATACCTGACTTTTAAAGAGCTAGGCCAAGGCTGTCAAACTTGCTGCTTGCAGGCCGGATGCATCATGCACCGGCCACACCCACACCCGGTGTAGCAAAGGGAAAAAAAGTAATGATACATCACATGATGCCGCCCTGACGATGCAAGTTTGAAACCCCTGATCTAGACGGACACAAAGTCAGGACATGATTCTGGTTTGCCATGGGCTGTGGTGAGCTTAACAAGTTCAAAGTTCAAATTACGTAACATATCCTTAAATTACATGGCAAGGAATAAAAAGTCTGGTTGAATGCTCTACTAGTCGTTTCTCATCTGAAAATATCTGTCATTGATCGCACATCTATGACAGGCTAGCTAAGTAGCATAGCTGATGTGGAGAGAATTTAATTCATTGCCGAAATGTTTGCAGCTAAGGCTAGACTGTCATTGCTAGAAAACCAGAGTCTCTTTCCTGCCTGCAATTCATAAATGTCTGTTGATAGAGAAGAAATATTTATCCTTCCAAACTGTAATCTAGATCATAACAGATAAATTCTCATGAACCATAATCCAAGTCTTGCCCTTTAAGAGGACTGCCAGGCTACTAACAACGAAGACATTGGCCTGAGTGTACGCAAAACTATCATCCACCTTCGGATTTAGACTTGCTGGTAGCCCATATGCTATTATGTTATTTGTCTGCCTTCTTCACTTTGGGCTTGGCAAAATCCATGCTCAGGCATTTTCATTACATATGGAATAGGATAGGCTGTTCCTTTGTTTCTGTATCATGCAATTTGGGTACTTACAGAAAAATCGGAAGTATCTAGCAACACTAAGAACTGGAACCTATACACTTCTATCAACTCAAAATGTACATCGGTATTGAGATAAACTGCTTGTTTTAACAGAATAGGAGAAAAAATAGTGGTCAAGAATATGGTTATTATCCAATGTCAGCAGACCTATGTTGAAAATGGTCAATTACTTATAGCTTACCCCAGGAATTTGCTTACTTTTTCTAAAGCTCACTTTTTAAAAAAGTTACTGGTATTGCAATTATAAAGGGATCAAATTATTCTAGAGTTGCAAAAAACAAAAACAGAAAAAACCCTAGCATTCTACACTAGGTTTGGATACATTCTAAATGGAATTGAGGTAAATTTGAATAAGATTGAAATCAGCACAATTTTTAAACCAAATTCACAACACTCTGTTTAGTGATCAGGAATTTGGGGAGACACAGGTCCTATTGGTTGACTATTGACTATTGATTAAAATTCTTTTTTTCCCCCCTCCAAGATCTCAGATAAGAAAAACATAGGATTAAAACATAGAAAAAAGAAGAGGAACCACAGTGCTTTGGAATCCCCAATTCTTGCTTGGAATCCCCAATTCTTGCTTGGAAATGCAAGATTTTAACATCTTTGTACCTCTGCAACCATATGCTATGATTTCTGCTTCTTCCCCTTGTGTTTGCTATGACTCTGATGTCAGCTGAGCAGAAAAAAAAGTATTCTTCTGTTTTATTTATAATAATTCTTTAATCCCTACAGTTACCTTTCTGGGGGGGGGGGGGAAATCAGTGTTTTCGTGTGCAAGAGTGTGCGCGCAGAAGGATAAAGCTGTGATATACAGGTAGTCCTCAACGTACAACCACAATGGGGCCCAAAATTTCTGTTGTTAAGTGAGACATTTGTTAAATGAGTTTTGCCCCATTTTACCACCTTTCTTGACACAATTGTTAAGTGAATCACTGCAGTTGTTAAGCTAGTAACATGGCTGTAAAGCGAATCTAGCTTCTCTGTTGATTTTGCTTGTCAGAAAGTCACAAAATGTGATCACTTGACCCCGGGATACAGCAACGGCCTTAAGTATGAACCAGTTGCCAAGCAACTGAATTTTGATCACATGATCATGGAGATGCTGCAACAGTTGTAAGTGTGAAAAATGGCAGTTTTTCAGTGCCATTTGAATGATCACTAAATGAACTGTTGTAAGTTGAGGACTACCTAAATCTCATTTTCATACAAATTGCCTCCCCCCTCCCCCCCAAAAAGCCAATATGTGGAATTAATAAGGGGAGGCTAGTGCCTTCATTGTCACAGTCCCCTTCTCTGCTGTGGCCTCAGGAAGATTCTCCTTCAGAGGTCAGAACAACTCCAAGCGTGTTGGCCTTTTCTAAGGGTGGGAAGATCTCGCTATGTGTTCAGGTCTGTGGCTCAAAGTGTATTAAAGGGCCCCATTTGTTGGCTATATTAACATCAATGCAAGTTTTACACAGTGAGCACATGTATTTATACCGTACTGTTCTAATCGTTTTAAATTGTTTTTATGTTTTTATAATGTGTGTTATCCAACTCATTTGGTGAGATAGGCAACTATAGGAATCAAATACATACGTAAATATTCTGTCCCTCAAACAAGTAATGCACGCTTATCTTTCTGAAATTTTGTGGTGGGTTTTTTTTTTTTTGGCAAGGGATATTTCATTTGTTGTATATCATCTTCATCATAATTGCTTATAAAAGCACTGATTAAAACCTACTTCTTGCATGAGATTCTTTAACTTTTTCATATAAATTGTGGTAGGCATGATTTCTCATGCTTACCACAGCCCACATCAGAAATTTCCTGACAGTTAGAACAATTAATCAGTGAAATGGCTTGCCTTCAGAAGTTGCAGGTGCATCTGCACTGGAAGTTTTAAGAAGAGATTGGACAACCATTTGTCTGAAATGGTATAGAGTTTC